>JAPVXF010000030.1:0-236000 GCA_030064385.1 Melaleuca quinquenervia
TCTCCTCTTGGACCAATCAAAGGTAGTTCGTCTCCTCTTGGACCAATCTAACGGAGTTCGTCTCCTCTTGGACCAATCTAACGGAGTTCATCTCCACTTGGAGCAATCTAACGGAGTTCGTCTCCTCGTGGACCAATCTAAGGGAGTTCGTCTCCTCTTAGACCAAACTAAGTTAGTTCGTCTCATCTTTGCTTCATCAAAGGAAGTTCGTCTCCTCTTAGACCAATCTAAGGGTGTTTGTCTCCTCTTGGAGCAATCTAAGGGAGTTCGTGTCCTCATTGACCAATCTGAAAGAGTTCGTCTCCTCTTGGACAAATCTAAGTGAGTTCGTCTAATCTTTGATCAATCTAAGGGAGTTCGTCTTCTCTTGGGCCAATCTAAGGGAGTTCGTCTCCTCGTGGACAAATCTATGGGAGTTCGTCTCCTCTTAGACCAAACTAAGTTAGTTCGTCTCATCTTTGCTTCATCAATGGGAGTTCGTCTCGTCTTGGACCAATGTAAATGGGTTCGTCTCCTCTTGGACCAATCAAAGGGAGTTCGTCTCCTCGTAGACCAATCTAAGGCAGTTCGTCTCCTCTTGGACCAATCTAAGGGTGTTCGTCTCATCTCTGCTTAATCAATGGGAGTTCGTCTCCTCTTGGACCAATCAATGGGAGCTTGTCTCATCTTTGCTCAATCTAAGTTTGTTCATGTCATCTTTTCTTAATCAATGGGAGTTCGTCCCCTCTTGAATCATTCTAAGGGAGTTCGACTCCTCTTGGGCAAATCAAGGTGAGTTCGTCTCATCTTTGCTCAATCTAAGGGAGTTCGTCTCCTCTTGGACCAATCTAAGTGAGTTCGCCTCATCTTTGCTCATTCTAAGGGAGTTCGTCTCCTTTTGGACCAATCTAAGTGAGTTCGCCTCATCTTTGCTCAATCTAAGGGAGTTCGTCTCCTCTTAGACCAATCAAACGAAGTTCGTCTCCTTTTGCACCAATCAAACGGAGTTCGTCTCCTCTTGGACCAATCTAACGGAGTTCCTCTCCCCTTGGAGCAATCTAAGGGAGTTCGTCTCTTCGTGGACCAATCTAAGGGAGTTCGTCTCCACTTAGACCAAACTAAGTGAGTTCGTCTCATCTTTGCTTCATCAATGGGAGTTCGTCTCGTCTTGAACCAATGTAAATGAGTTCATCTCCTCTTGGACCAATCAAAGGGAGTTCGTCTCCTTGTGGACCAATCTAAGGGAGTTCGTCTCCTCTTGGACAAATCTAAGGGAGTTCGTCTAATCTTTGCTTAATCAATGGGAGTTCGTCTCCTCTTGGACAAATCAAAGGGAGTTCGTCTCATCTTTGCTCAATCTAAGTTTGTTCGTCTCATCTTTTCTTAATCAATGGGAGTTCGTCCCCTCTTGGACCAATCTAAGGGAGTTCGTCTCCTCTTAGGCAAATAAAGGAGAGTTCGTCTCATCTTGGACCAATCTAAGGGAGTTCGTCTCATCTTTGCTTAATCAATGGCAGTTCTTCTCCTCTTGGAGAAATCGAAGGGAGTTCGTCTCCACTTGGGCCTATCTAAGTTTGTTCGTCCAATCTTTGCTTAATCAAAGGGAGTTCGTCTCCTCTTGGACCAATCTAACGGAGTTCGTCTCCTCTTGGACGAATCAAAGGGAGTTCGTCTCCTCAAGGACCAATCTAAGGGAGTTCGTCTCCTCTTGGACCAAACAAAGGGAGTTCGTCTCCTCTTAGACCAATCTATGGGTGTTCGTCTCCTCTTAGACCAATATAAGGGAGGTCGTCTCCTCTTGGACCAATCTAAGTTAGTTCGTCTCATCTTTGCTTAATCAATAGGAGTTCGTCTCCTCTTGGACCAACCAAAGGGAGTTCGTCTCCTCTTGGACCAATCTAAGTGAGTTCGTCTCATCTTTGCTAAATCTAAGGGAGTTCGTTTTCTCTTGGACCAATCAAAGGGAGTTCGTCTCCTCTGGGACAAATCTAGGGGAGTTCGTCTCCTCTTGGACCGATCTAAGGGAGTTCGTCTCCTCTTGGGCCAATCTAAATTTGTTCGTCCCATCTTTGCTTAATCAATGGGGGTTCGTCTCCTCTTGGACCAATCTAACGGAGTTCGTCTACTCTTGGACCAATCAAAGGGAGTTCGCCTCCTCGTGGACCAATCTAAGGGAGTTCGTCTCCTCTTGGACCAATCTAAGGGAGTTCGTCTCATCTTTGCTTAATCAATGGGAGTTCGTCTCCTCTTGGACCAAACTAAGTTAGTTCGTCTCATCTTTGCTTCATCTATGGGAGTTCGTCTCGTCTTGGACCAATGTAAATGAGTTCGCCTCCTCTTGGAGCAATATAAGGGAGTTCGTCTCCTCTTCGACCAATCTGAAGGAGTTCATCTCCTCTTGGACAAATCTACGTCAGTTCGTCTAATCTTTGCTCAATCTAAGGGAGTTCGTCTCCTCTTGAAGTAATCAAAGGGAGTTCGTCTCCTGTTGGACAAATCTAGGGGAGTTCGTCTCCTCTTGGACCAATCGAAGGGAGTTCGTCTCCTCTTGGACCAATCGAACGGAGTTCGTCTCCTCTTGGACGAATCAAAGGGTGTTCGTCTCCTCAAGGACCAATCTAAGGGAGTTCGTCTCTTCTTAGACCAAAAAAAGGGAGTTCGTCTCCTCTTAGACCAATCTAAGGGTGTTCGTCTCCTCCTAGACCAATCTAAGGGAGGTCGTCTCCTCTTGGACCAATCTAAGTGAGTTCGTCTCATCTGGGACAAATCTAGGGGAGTTCGTCTCGTCTTGGACCAATCTAAGGGAGTTCGTCTCCTCTTGGGCCAGTCTAAGTTTGTTCGTCCCTTCTTTGCTTAATCAATGGGAGTTCGTCTCCTCTTGGACCAATCTAACGGAGTTCGTCTCCTCTTGGACCAATCTAACGGAGTTCGTCTCCTCATGGACCAATCAAAGGGAGTTCGTCTCCTCGTGGACCATTCTAAGGGAGTTCGTCTCCTCTTGGACCAATCTAAGGGAGTTCGTCACATCTCTGCTTAATCAATGGGAGTTCGTCTCCTCTTGCACCAATCAATGGGTGTTCGTCTCATCTTTGCTCAATCTAAGTTAGTTCGTCTCATCTTTTCTTAATCAATGGGAATTCGTCTCCTCTTGGACCAATCTAAGGGAGTTCGTCTCCTCTGGGACAAATCTAGGGGAGTTCGTCTCGTCTTGGACCGATCTAAGGGAGTTCGTCTCCTCTTGGGCCAATCTAAGTTTGTTCGTCCCTTCTTTGCTTAATCAATAGGAGTTCGTCTCCTCTCGGACCAATCTAACGGAGTTCGTCTTCTCTTGGACCAATCTAACGGAGTTCGTCTCCATTTAGACCAATATAAGGGAGGTCGTCTCCTCGTGGACCATTCTAAGGGAGTTCGTCTCCTCTTGGACCAATCTAAGGGAGTTCGTCTCATCTCTGCTTAATCAATGGGAGTTCGTCTCCTCTTGGACCAATCAAAGGGAGTTCGTCTCATCTTTGCTCAATCTAAGTTAGTTCGTCTCATCTTTTCTTAATCAATGGGAGTTCGTCTCCTCTTGGACCAATCTAACGGAGTTCGTCTCCTCTTGGACCAATCTAAGTGAGTTCGTCTCATCTTTGCTCAATCTAAGGGAGTTCGTCTCCTCTTGGACCAATCGAAGGGAGTTCGTCTCCTCTTGGACAAATCTAGGGGAGTTCGTCTCGTCTTGGACCGATCTAAGGGAGTTCGTCTCCTCTTGGGCCAATCTAAGTTTGTTCGTCCCATCTTTGCTTAATCAATGGGAGTTCGTCTCCTCTCGGACCAATCTAACGGAGTTCGTCTCCTCTTGGACCAATCTAACGGAGTTCGTCTCCTCTTGGACCTATCAAAGTGAGTTCGTCTCCTCGTGGACCATTCTAAGGGAGTTCGTCTCCTCTTGGACCAATCTAAGGGAGTTCGTCTCATCTCTGCTTAATCAATGGGAGTCCGTCTCCTCTTGGACCAATCAAAGGGAGGTCGTCTCATCTTTGCTCAATCTAAGTTAGTTCGTCTCATCTTTTCTTAATCAATGGGAGTTCGTCTCCTCTTGGACTAATCTAAGGGAGTTCGTGTCCTCTTGGGCAAATCTAGGTGACTTCGTCTCATCTTTGCTCAATCTATGGGAGTTCGTCTCCTCTTGGACCATTCTAAGTGAGGTCGCCTCAACTTTGCACTATCTAAGGGAGTTCGTCTCCTCTTGGACCAATCAAACGGAGTTCGTCTCCTCTTGCACCAATCAAACGGAGTTCATCTCCTCTTGGACCAATCTAAGGGAGTTCGTCTCCTCTTGGACCAATCTAACGGAGTTCATCTCCACTTGGAGCAATCTAAGGGAGTTCGTCTCCACGTGGACCAGTCTAAGGGAGTTCGTCTCCTCTTAGACCAAACTAAGTTAGTTCGTCTCATCTTTGCTTCATCAAAGGAAGTTCGTCTCGTGTTGGACCAATGTAAATGAGTTCGTCTCCTCTTGGTGCAATCTAAGGGAGTTCGTGTCCTCTTTGACGAATCTGAAGGAGTTCGTCTCCTCTTGGACAAATCGAAGTGAGTTCGTCTAATCTTTGATCAATCTAAGGGAGTTCGTCTCCTCTTGGACCAATCTAAGGGAGTTCGTCTCCTCGTGGACAAATCAGTGGGAGTTCGTCTCCTCTTAGACCAAACTAAGTTAGTTCGTCTCATCTTTGCTTCATCATTGGGAGTTCGTCTCGTCTTGGACCAATGTAAATCGGTTCGTCTCCTCTTGGACAAATCAAAGGGAGTTCGTCTCCTCGTAGACCAATCTAAGGGAGTTCGTCTCCTCTTGGACCAATCTAAGGGAGTTCGTCTCATCTCTGCTTAATCAATGGGAGTTCGTCTCCTCTTAGACCAATCAAAGGGAGTTTGTCTCATCTTTGCTCAATCTAAGGGAGTTCGTCTCCTCTTGGACCAATCTAAGTGAGTTCGCCTCATCTTTGCTCAATCTAAGGGAGTTCGTCTCCTTTTGGACAAATCTAAGTGTGTTCGCCTCATCTTTGCTTAATCTAAGGGAGTTCGTCTCCTCTTAGACCAATCAAAGAGAGTTCGTCTCCTTTTGCACCAATCAAACGGAGTTCGTCTCCTCTTGGACCAATTTAAGGGAGTTCGTCTCCTCGTGGACCAATCTAAGGGAGTTCGTCTCCTCTCAGACGAAACTAAGTTAGTTCGTCTCGTCTTTGCTTCATCAAAGGAAGTTCGTCTCGTGTTGGACCAATGTAAATGAGTTCGTCTTCTCTTGGAGCAATCAAAGGGAGTTCGTCTCCTCTTTGACCAATCTGAAGGAGTTCGTCTCCTCTTGGACAAATCTAAGTGAGTTTGTCTAATCTTTGATCTATCTAAGGGAGTTCGTCTCCTCTTGGACCAATCTAGGGCAGTTCGTTTCCTCGTGGACAAATCTATGGGAGTTCGTCTCCTCTTAGACCAAACTAAGTTAGTTCGTCTCATCTTTGCTTCATCAATGGGAGTTCGTCTCGTCTTGGACCAATGTAAATGAGTTCGTCTCCTCTTGGAGCAATCTGAGGGAGTTCGCCTCCTCTTTGACCAATCTGAAGGAGTTCGTCTCCTCTTGGACAAATCTACGTGAGTTCGTCTAATCTTTGCTCAATCTAAGGGAGTTCGTCTCCTCTTGGACCAATCAAAAGGAGTTCGTCTCCTCTTGCACAAAGCTAGGGGAGTTCGTCTCCTCTTGGACCAATCGAAGGGAGTTCTTCTCCTCTTGGACCAATCCAAGGGAGTTCGTCTTCTCTTTGACAAATCTAGAGGAGTTCGTCTCCTCTTGGGCCTATCTAATTTTGTTCGTCCAATCTTTGCTTAATCAAAGGGAGTTCGTCTCCTTTTGGACCAATCTAACGGAGTTCATCTCCTCTTGGACGAATCAAAGGGAGTTCGTCTCCTCAAGGACCAATCTAAGGGAGTTCGTCTCCTCTTGGACCAAACAAAGGGAGTTCGTCTCCTCTTGGACCAATCTAAGGGTGTTCGTCTCTTCTTAGACCAATATAAGGGAGGTCGTCTCCTCTTGGCCCAATCTAAGTTAGTTCGTCTCATCTTTGCTTAATCAATAGGAGTTTGTCTCCTCTTGGACCAACCAAAGGGAGTTCGTCTCCTCACGGACCAATCTAAGTGAGTTCGTCTCCTCTTTGGCCAATCTAAGTTTGTTCGTCCCATCTTTGCTTAATCAATGGGAGTTCGTCTCCTATTGGACCAATCTAAAGGAGTTCGTCTACTCTTGGCCAATCAAAGGGAGTTCGTCTCCTCGTGGACCAATCTAAGGGAGTTCGTCTCCTCTTGGACCAATCTAAGGGAGTTCGTCTCATCTTTGCTTAATCAATGGGTGTTCGTCTCATCTTTGCTTAATCAATGGGTGTTCATCTCCTCTTGGACCAAACTAAGTTAGTTCGTCTCATCTTTGCTTCATCAATGGGAGTTTGTCTCGTCTTGGACCAATGTAAATGAGTTCGTCTCCTCTTGGAGCAATCAAAGGGAGTTCGTCTCCTCTTCGACCAATCTGAAGGAGTTCGTCTCCTCTTGGACAAATCTACGTGAGTTCGTCTAATCTATGCACAATCTAAGGGAGTTCGTCTCCTCTTGGACTAATCAAAGGGAGTTCGTCTCTTCTTGAACAAATCTAGGGGAGTTCGTCTCCTCTTGGACCAATCGAAGGGAGTTTGTCTCCTCTTGGACCAATCCAAGGGAGTTCGTCTTCTCTTGGATAAATCTAGGGGAGTTCGTCTCCTCTTGGACCAATCGAAGGAGTTCGTCTCCTCTTGGGCCTATCTAAGTCTGTTCGTCCAATCATTGCTTAATCAAAGGGAGTTCGTCTCCTCTTGGACCAACCTAACGGAGTTCGTCTCCTCTTGGACGAATCAAAGGGAGTTCGTCTCCTCAAGGTCCAATCTAAGGAAGTTCGTCTCCTCTTAGACAAAACAAAGGGAGTTCGTCTCCTCTTAGACCAATCTAAGGGTGTTCGTCTCCTCTTCGACCAATATAAGGGAGGTCGTCTCCTCTTGGACCAATCTAAGTGAGTTCGTCTCATCTTTGCTCAATCTAAGGGAGTTCGTCTCCTCTTGGACCAATCAAAGGGAGTTCGTCTCCTCTCGAACAAATTTGGGGGAGTTCGTCTGCTCTTGGACCGATCTAAGGGAGTTCGTGTCCTCTTGGGCCAATCTAAGTTTGTGCGTCCCTTCTTTGCTAAATCAATGGGAGTTCGTCTCCTCCTGGACCAATGTAACGGAGTTCGTCTCCTCTGGGACCAATCTAATGGAGTTCGTCTCCTCTTGGACCAATCAAAGGGAGTTCGTCTCCTCGTGGACCAATCTAAGGGAGTTCGTCTCCTCTTGGACCAATCTATGGGAGTTCGTCTCGTCCCTGCTTAATCAATGGGAGTTCGTCTCCTCTTGGACCAATGAAAGGGAGTTCGTCTCATCTTTGCTCAATCTAAGTTTGTTCGTCTCATCTTTTCTTAATCAATGGGAGTTCGTCCCCTCTTGGACCAATCTAAGGGAGTTCGTCTCCTCTTAGGCAAATCAAGGAGAGTTCGTCTCATCTTGGACCAATCTAAGGGAGTTCGTCTCATCTTTGCTTAATCAATGGCAGTTCTTCTCCTCTTGGAGAAATCGAAGGGAGTTCGTCTCCACTTGGGCCTATCTAAGTTTGTTCGTCCAATCTTTGCTTAATCAAAGGGAGTTCGTCTCCTCTTGGACCAATCTAACGGAGTTCGTCTCCTCTTGGACGAATCAAAGGGAGTTCGTCTCCTCAAGGACCAATCTAAGGGAGTTCGTCTCCTCTTGGACCAAACAAAGGGAGTTCGTCTCCTCTTAGACCAATCTATGGGTGTTCGTCTCCTCTTAGACCAATATAAGGGAGGTCGTCTCCTCTTGGACCAATCTAAGTTAGTTCGTCTCATCTTTGCTTAATCAATAGGAGTTCGTCTCCTCTTGGACCAACCAAAGGGAGTTCGTCTCCTCTTGGACCAATCTAAGTGAGTTCGTCTCATCTTTGCTAAATCTAAGGGAGTTCGTTTTCTCTTGGACCAATCAAAGGGAGTTCGTCTCCTCTGGGACAAATCTAGGGGAGTTCGTCTCCTCTTGGACCGATCTAAGGGAGTTCGTCTCCTCTTGGGCCAATCTAAATTTGTTCGTCCCATCTTTGCTTAATCAATGGGGGTTCGTCTCCTCTTGGACCAATCTAACGGAGTTCGTCTACTCTTGGACCAATCAAAGGGAGTTCGCCTCCTCGTGGACCAATCTAAGGGAGTTCGTCTCCTCTTGGACCAATCTAAGGGAGTTCGTCTCATCTTTGCTTAATCAATGGGAGTTCGTCTCCTCTTGGACCAAACTAAGTTAGTTCGTCTCATCTTTGCTTCATCTATGGGAGTTCGTCTCGTCTTGGACCAATGTAAATGAGTTCGCCTCCTCTTGGAGCAATATAAGGGAGTTCGTCTCCTCTTCGACCAATCTGAAGGAGTTCATCTCCTCTTGGACAAATCTACGTCAGTTCGTCTAATCTTTGCTCAATCTAAGGGAGTTCGTCTCCTCTTGAAGTAATCAAAGGGAGTTCGTCTCCTGTTGGACAAATCTAGGGGAGTTCGTCTCCTCTTGGACCAATCGAAGGGAGTTCGTCTCCTCTTGGACCAATCGAACGGAGTTCGTCTCCTCTTGGACGAATCAAAGGGTGTTCGTCTCCTCAAGGACCAATCTAAGGGAGTTCGTCTCTTCTTAGACCAAAAAAAGGGAGTTCGTCTCCTCTTAGACCAATCTAAGGGTGTTCGTCTCCTCCTAGACCAATCTAAGGGAGGTCGTCTCCTCTTGGACCAATCTAAGTGAGTTCGTCTCATCTGGGACAAATCTAGGGGAGTTCGTCTCGTCTTGGACCAATCTAAGGGAGTTCGTCTCCTCTTGGGCCAGTCTAAGTTTGTTCGTCCCTTCTTTGCTTAATCAATGGGAGTTCGTCTCCTCTTGGACCAATCTAACGGAGTTCGTCTCCTCTTGGACCAATCTAACGGAGTTCGTCTCCTCATGGACCAATCAAAGGGAGTTCGTCTCCTCGTGGACCATTCTAAGGGAGTTCGTCTCCTCTTGGACCAATCTAAGGGAGTTCGTCACATCTCTGCTTAATCAATGGGAGTTCGTCTCCTCTTGCACCAATCAATGGGTGTTCGTCTCATCTTTGCTCAATCTAAGTTAGTTCGTCTCATCTTTTCTTAATCAATGGGAATTCGTCTCCTCTTGGACCAATCTAAGGGAGTTCGTCTCCTCTGGGACAAATCTAGGGGAGTTCGTCTCGTCTTGGACCGATCTAAGGGAGTTCGTCTCCTCTTGGGCCAATCTAAGTTTGTTCGTCCCTTCTTTGCTTAATCAATAGGAGTTCGTCTCCTCTCGGACCAATCTAACGGAGTTCGTCTCCTCTTGGACCAATCTAACGGAGTTCGTCTCCATTTAGACCAATATAAGGGAGGTCGTCTCCTCGTGGACCATTCTAAGGGAGTTCGTCTCCTCTTGGACCAATCTAAGGGAGTTCGTCTCATCTCTGCTTAATCAATGGGAGTTCGTCTCCTCTTGGACCAATCAAAGGGAGTTCGTCTCATCTTTGCTCAATCTAAGTTAGTTCGTCTCATCTTTTCTTAATCAATGGGAGTTCGTCTCCTCTTGGACCAATCTAACGGAGTTCGTCTCCTCTTGGACCAATCTAAGTGAGTTCGTCTCATCTTTGCTCAATCTAAGGGAGTTCGTCTCCTCTTGGACCAATCGAAGGGAGTTCGTCTCCTCTTGGACAAATCTAGGGGAGTTCGTCTCGTCTTGGACCGATCTAAGGGAGTTCGTCTCCTCTTGGGCCAATCTAAGTTTGTTCGTCCCATCTTTGCTTAATCAATGGGAGTTCGTCTCCTCTCGGACCAATCTAACGGAGTTCGTCTCCTCTTGGACCAATCTAACGGAGTTCGTCTCCTCTTGGACCTATCAAAGTGAGTTCGTCTCCTCGTGGACCATTCTAAGGGAGTTCGTCTCCTCTTGGACCAATCTAAGGGAGTTCGTCTCATCTCTGCTTAATCAATGGGAGTCCGTCTCCTCTTGGACCAATCAAAGGGAGGTCGTCTCATCTTTGCTCAATCTAAGTTAGTTCGTCTCATCTTTTCTTAATCAATGGGAGTTCGTCTCCTCTTGGACTAATCTAAGGGAGTTCGTGTCCTCTTGGGCAAATCTAGGTGACTTCGTCTCATCTTTGCTCAATCTATGGGAGTTCGTCTCCTCTTGGACCATTCTAAGTGAGGTCGCCTCAACTTTGCACTATCTAAGGGAGTTCGTCTCCTCTTGGACCAATCAAACGGAGTTCGTCTCCTCTTGCACCAATCAAACGGAGTTCGTCTCCTCTTGGACCAATCTAAGGGAGTTCGTCTCCTCTTGGACCAATCTAACGGAGTTCATCTCCACTTGGAGCAATCTAAGGGAGTTCGTCTCCACGTGGACCAATCTAAGGGAGTTCGTCTCCTCTTAGACCAAACTAAGTTAGTTCGTCTCATCTTTGCTTCATCAAAGGAAGTTCGTCTCGTGTTGGACCAATGTAAATGAGTTCGTCTCCTCTTGGTGCAATCTAAGGGAGTTCGTGTCCTCTTTGACGAATCTGAAGGAGTTCGTCTCCTCTTGGACAAATCGAAGTGAGTTCGTCTAATCTTTGATCAATCTAAGGGAGTTCGTCTCCTCTTGGACCAATCTAAGGGAGTTCGTCTCCTCGTGGACAAATCAGTGGGAGTTCGTCTCCTCTTAGACCAAACTAAGTTAGTTCGTCTCATCTTTGCTTCATCATTGGGAGTTCGTCTCGTCTTGGACCAATGTAAATCGGTTCGTCTCCTCTTGGACAAATCAAAGGGAGTTCGTCTCCTCGTAGACCAATCTAAGGGAGTTCGTCTCCTCTTGGACCAATCTAAGGGAGTTCGTCTCATCTCTGCTTAATCAATGGGAGTTCGTCTCCTCTTAGACCAATCAAAGGGAGTTTGTCTCATCTTTGCTCAATCTAAGGGAGTTCGTCTCCTCTTGGACCAATCTAAGTGAGTTCGCCTCATCTTTGCTCAATCTAAGGGAGTTCGTCTCCTTTTGGACAAATCTAAGTGTGTTCGCCTCATCTTTGCTTAATCTAAGGGAGTTCGTCTCCTCTTAGACCAATCAAAGAGAGTTCGTCTCCTTTTGCACCAATCAAACGGAGTTCGTCTCCTCTTGGACCAATTTAAGGGAGTTCGTCTCCTCGTGGACCAATCTAAGGGAGTTCGTCTCCTCTCAGACGAAACTAAGTTAGTTCGTCTCGTCTTTGCTTCATCAAAGGAAGTTCGTCTCGTGTTGGACCAATGTAAATGAGTTCGTCTTCTCTTGGAGCAATCAAAGGGAGTTCGTCTCCTCTTTGACCAATCTGAAGGAGTTCGTCTCCTCTTGGACAAATCTAAGTGAGTTTGTCTAATCTTTGATCTATCTAAGGGAGTTCGTCTCCTCTTGGACCAATCTAGGGCAGTTCGTTTCCTCGTGGACAAATCTATGGGAGTTCGTCTCCTCTTAGACCAAACTAAGTTAGTTCGTCTCATCTTTGCTTCATCAATGGGAGTTCGTCTCGTCTTGGACCAATGTAAATGAGTTCGTCTCCTCTTGGAGCAATCTGAGGGAGTTCGCCTCCTCTTTGACCAATCTGAAGGAGTTCGTCTCCTCTTGGACAAATCTACGTGAGTTCGTCTAATCTTTGCTCAATCTAAGGGAGTTCGTCTCCTCTTGGACCAATCAAAAGGAGTTCGTCTCCTCTTGCACAAATCTAGGGGAGTTCGTCTCCTCTTGGACCAATCGAAGGGAGTTCGTCTCCTCTTGGACCAATCCAAGGGAGTTCGTCTTCTCTTTGACAAATCTAGAGGAGTTCGTCTCCGCTTGGGCCTATCTAATTTTGTTCGTCCAATCTTTGCTTAATCAAAGGGAGTTCGTCTCCTTTTGGACCAATCTAACGGAGTTCATCTCCTCTTGGACGAATCAAAGGGAGTTCGTCTCCTCAAGGACCAATCTAAGGGAGTTCGTCTCCTCTTGGACCAAACAAAGGGAGTTCGTCTCCTCTTGGACCAATCTAAGGGTGTTCGTCTCTTCTTAGACCAATATAAGGGAGGTCGTCTCCTCTTGGCCCAATCTAAGTTAGTTCGTCTCATCTTTGCTTAATCAATAGGAGTTTGTCTCCTCTTGGACCAACCAAAGGGAGTTCGTCTCCTCACGGACCAATCTAAGTGAGTTCGTCTCCTCTTTGGCCAATCTAAGTTTGTTCGTCCCATCTTTGCTTAATCAATGGGAGTTCGTCTCCTATTGGACCAATCTAAAGGAGTTCGTCTACTCTTGGCCAATCAAAGGGAGTTCGTCTCCTCGTGGACCAATCTAAGGGAGTTCGTCTCCTCTTGGACCAATCTAAGGGAGTTCGTCTCATCTTTGCTTAATCAATGGGTGTTCGTCTCATCTTTGCTTAATCAATGGGTGTTCATCTCCTCTTGGACCAAACTAAGTTAGTTCGTCTCATCTTTGCTTCATCAATGGGAGTTTGTCTCGTCTTGGACCAATGTAAATGAGTTCGTCTCCTCTTGGAGCAATCAAAGGGAGTTCGTCTCCTCTTCGACCAATCTGAAGGAGTTCGTCTCCTCTTGGACAAATCTACGTGAGTTCGTCTAATCTATGCACAATCTAAGGGAGTTCGTCTCCTCTTGGACTAATCAAAGGGAGTTCGTCTCTTCTTGAACAAATCTAGGGGAGTTCGTCTCCTCTTGGACCAATCGAAGGGAGTTTGTCTCCTCTTGGACCAATCCAAGGGAGTTCGTCTTCTCTTGGATAAATCTAGGGGAGTTCGTCTCCTCTTGGACCAATCGAAGGAGTTCGTCTCCTCTTGGGCCTATCTAAGTCTGTTCGTCCAATCATTGCTTAATCAAAGGGAGTTCGTCTCCTCTTGGACCAACCTAACGGAGTTCGTCTCCTCTTGGACGAATCAAAGGGAGTTCGTCTCCTCAAGGTCCAATCTAAGGAAGTTCGTCTCCTCTTAGACAAAACAAAGGGAGTTCGTCTCCTCTTAGACCAATCTAAGGGTGTTCGTCTCCTCTTCGACCAATATAAGGGAGGTCGTCTCCTCTTGGACCAATCTAAGTGAGTTCGTCTCATCTTTGCTCAATCTAAGGGAGTTCGTCTCCTCTTGGACCAATCAAAGGGAGTTCGTCTCCTCTCGAACAAATCTGGGGGAGTTCGTCTGCTCTTGGACCGATCTAAGGGAGTTCGTGTCCTCTTGGGCCAATCTAAGTTTGTGCGTCCCTTCTTTGCTAAATCAATGGGAGTTCGTCTCCTCCTGGACCAATGTAACGGAGTTCGTCTCCTCTGGGACCAATCTAATGGAGTTCGTCTCCTCTTGGACCAATCAAAGGGAGTTCGTCTCCTCGTGGACCAATCTAAGGGAGTTCGTCTCCTCTTGGACCAATCTATGGGAGTTCGTCTCGTCCCTGCTTAATCAATGGGAGTTCGTCTCCTCTTGGACCAATGAAAGGGAGTTCGTCTCATCTTTGCTCAATCTAAGTTTGTTCATCTAATCTTTTCTTAATCAATGGGAGTTCGTCTCCTCTTGGACCCATCTAAGGGAGTTCGTCTCCTCTTGGGCAAATCTAAGTTTTTTCGTCTCATCTTTTCTTAATCAATGGGACTTCGTCTCCACTTGGACCCATCTAAGGGAGTTCGTCTCCTCTTGGGCAAATCTAAGTTTGTTCGTCCCTTCTTTGCTTAATCAATGGAAGTTCGTCTCCTCCTGGACCAATCTAACGGAGTTCATCTCGTCTTGGACCAATCTAACGGAGTTCGTCTCCTCTTGGACCAATCAAACGGAGTTCGTCTCCTCTTGGACCAATCAAACGGAGTTCGTCTCCTCGTGGACCATTGTAAAGGAGTTCGTCTCCTCTTGGACCAATCTAAGGGAGTTCGTCTCATCTCTGCTTAATCAATGGGTGTTCGTCTCCTCTTGGACCAATCAAAGGGAGTTCGTCTGATCTTTGCTCAATCTAAGTTAGTTCGTCTCATCTTTTCTTAATCAATGGGAGTTCGTCTCCTCTTGGACCAATCTAAGGGAGTTCGTCTCCTCTGGGGCAAATCTAAGGGAGTTCGTCTCATCTCTGCTTAATCAATGGGAGTTCGTCTCCTCTTCGACCAATCAAAGGGTGATCGTCTCATCTTTGCTCATTCTAAGTTTGTTCGTCTCATCTTTTCTTAATCAATGGGAGTTCGTCTCCTCTTGGACCAATCTAAGGGAGTTCGTCTCCTCTTGGGCAAATCAACGTGAGTTCGTCTCATCTTTGCTCAATCTAAGGGAGTTCGTCTCCTCTTGGACCAATCTAAGTGAGTTCGCCTCATGTTTGCTCAATCTAAGGGAGTTTGTCTCCTTTTGGACCAATCTAAGTGAGTTCGCCTCATCTTTGCTCAATCTAAGGGAGTTCGTCTCCTCTTGGACCAATCAAACGGAGTTCGTCTCCTTTTGCACCAATCAAACGGAGTTTGTCTCCTCTTGGACCAATGTAACGGAGTTCGTGTCCCGTTGGAGCAATCTAAGGGAGTTCATCGCCTCGTGGACCAATCTAAGGGAGTTCGTCTCCTCTTAGACCAAACTAATTTAGTTCGTCTCATCTTTGCTTCATCATAGGAAGTTCGTCATGTCTTAGACCAATGTAAATGAGTTCGTCTCCTCTTGGAGCAATCAAAGGGAGTTCGTCTCCCCTTTGACCAATCTGAAGGAGTTCGTCCCCTCTTGGACCATTCGAAGGGAGTTCGTCTCCTCTTGGGCAAATCAAGGAGAGTTCGTCTCATCTTTGCTCAATCTAAGGGAGTTCGTCTCCTCTTGGACCAATCTAACTGAGTTCGCCTCATCTTTGCTCAATCTAAGGGAGTTCGTCTCCTCTTAGACCAATCAAACGGAGTTCGTCTCCTTTTGCACCAACCAAAACGGAGTTCGTCTCCTCTTGGACCAATCTAAGGGAGTTCGTCTCCTCTTGGACCAATCTAACGGAGTTCATCTCCACTTGGAGCAATATAAGGGAGTTCGTCTCCTCGTAGACCAATCTAAGGGAGTTCGTCTCCTCGTGGACCAATCTAAGGGAGTTCGTCTCCTCTTGGACCAATCTAACGGAGTTCATCTCCACTTGGAGTAATCTAAGGGAGTTCGTCTCCTCGTGGACCAATCTAAGGGAGTTCGTCTCCTGTTAGACCAAACTAAGTTAGTTCGTCTCATCTTTGCTTGATCAAAGGAAGTTCGTCTCGTCTTGGACCAATGTAAATGAGTTCGTCTCCTCTTGGAGCAATCTAAGGGAGTTCGTCTCCTCTTTGACCAATCTGAAGGAGTTCGTCTCCTCTTGGACAAATCGAAGTGAGTTCGTCTAATCTTTGATCAATCTATGGGAGTTCGTCTCCTCTTGGACCAATCTAAGGGAGTTCGTCTCCTCGTGGACAAATCTGTGGGAGTTCGTCTCCTCTTAGAACAAACTAAGTTAGTTCGTCTCATCTTTGCTTCATCAATGGGAGTTCGTCTCGTCTTGGACCAATGTAAATGGGTTCGTCTCCTCTTGGACCAATCAAAGGGAGTTCGTCTCCTCGTAGACCAATCTAAGGGAGTTCGTCTCCTCGTGGACCAATCAAACGGAGTTCGTCTCCTTTTGCACCAATCAAACGGAGTTCGTCTCCTCTTGGACCAATCTAACGGAGTTCGTGTGCCCTTGGAGCAATCTAAGGGAGTTCGTCTCCTCTTGGACCAATCTAAGGGAGTTCGTCTCATCTCTGCTTAATCAATGGGAGTTCGTCTCCTCTTAGACCAATCAAAGGGAGTTTGTCTCATCTTTGCTCAATCTAAGTTTGTTCGTCTCATCTTTTCTTAATCAATGGGAGTTCGTCCCTCTTGGACCAATCTAAGGGAGTTCGTCTCCTCTTGGGCAAATCAAGGTGAGTTTGTCTCATGTTTGCTCAATCTAAGAGAGTTCGTCTCCTCTTGGAACAATCTAAGTGAGTTCGTCTCATCTTTGCTCAATCTAAGGGAGTTCGTCTCCTTTTGGACCAATCTTAGTGAGTTCGCCTCATCTTTGCTCAATCTAAGGGAGTTCGTCTCCTCTTAGACCAATCAAACGGAGTTCGTCTCCTTTTGCACCAATCAAACGGAGTTCGTCTCCTCTTGGACCAATATAACGGAGTTCGTGTCCCCTTGGAGCAATCTAAGGGAGTTCGTCTCCTCGTGGACCAATCTAAGGGAGTTCGTCTCCTCTCAGACCAAACTAAGTTAGTTCGTCTCATCTTTGCTTCATCAATGGGAGTTCGTCTCGTCTTGGACCAATGTAAATGGGTTCATCTCCTCTTGGAACAATCAAAGGGAGTTCGTCTCCTCGTAGACCAATCTAAGGGAGTTCGTCTCCTCTTGGACCAATCAAAGGGAGTTTGTCTCATCTTTTCTCAATCTAAGTTTATTCGTCTCATCATTTCTTAACCAATGGGAGTTCGTCCCCTCTTGGACCAATCTAAGGGACTTCGTCTCCTCTTGGGCAAATCAAGGTGAGTTCGTCTCATCTTTGCTCAATCTAAGGGAGTTCGTCTCCTATTGGACCAATCTAAGTTAGTTCGCCTCATCTTTGCTCAATCTAAGGGAGTTCGTCTCCTTTTGGACAAATCTAAGTGAGTTCGCCTCATCTTTGCTCAATCTAAGGGAGTTCGTCTCCTCTTAGACCAATCAAAGAGAGTTCGTCTCCTTTTGCAGCAATCAAATGGAGTTCGTCTCCACTTGGACCAATCTAAGGGAGTTCGTCTCCTCGAGGACCAATCTAAGGGAGTTCGTCTTCTCTCAGACCAAACTAAGTTAGTTCGTCTCATCTTTGCTTCATCAAAGGAAGTTCGTCTCGTGTTGGACCAATGTAAAACAGTTCGTCTCCTCTTGGAGCAATCTAAGGGAGTTTGTCTCCTCTTTGA
Organism: Melaleuca quinquenervia; assembly: GCA_030064385.1. NCBI lineage: Eukaryota > Viridiplantae > Streptophyta > Magnoliopsida > Myrtales > Myrtaceae > Melaleuca > Melaleuca quinquenervia. The sequence goes on from JAPVXF010000030.1 coordinate 16,989, forward strand.
CCAATCTGAAGGAATTAGTCTCCTCTTGGACAAATCTATGTGAGTTCTTCTAATCTTTGATCAATCTAAGTGAGTTCGTCTCCTCTTGGACCAATCTGAAGGAGTTCGTCCCCTCTTGGACAAATCAAAGTGAGTTCGTCTAATCTTTGATCAATCTAAGGGAGTTCGTCTCCTCTTGGACCAATGTAGGGCAGTTCGTCTCCTTGTGGACAAATCTATGGGAGTTCGTCTCCCCTTAGACCAAACTAAGTTAGTTCGTCTCATCTTTGCTTCATCAATGGGAGTTCGTCTCGTCTTGGACCAATGTAAATGAGTTCGTCTCCTCTTGGAGCAATCTAAGGGAGTTCGTCTCCTCTTCGACCAATCTGAAGGAGTTCGTCTCCTCTTGGACAAATCTACGTGAGTTCGTCTAATCTTTGCTCAATCTAAGGGAATTCGTCTCCTCTCGGACCAATCAAAGGGAGTTCGTCTCCTCTTGAACAAATCTAGGGGAGTTCGTCTCCTCTTGGACCAATCCAACGGAGTTCGTCTTCTCTTGGACAAATCTAGGGGAGTTCGTCTCCTCTTGGACCAATCGAAGGGAGTTCGTCTCCCCTTGGGCCTATCTAATTTTGTTCGTCCAATCTTTGCTTAATCAAAGGGGGTTCGTCTCGTTTTGGACCAACCTAACGGAGTTCGTCTCCTCTTGGACGAATCAAAGGGAGTTCGTCTCCTCTTGGACCAAACAGAGGGAGTTCGTCTCCTCTTGGACCAATCTAAGGGTGTTCGTCTCTTCTTAGACCAAAATAAGGGAGGTTGTCCCCTCTTGGCCCAATCTAAGTTAGTTCGTCCCATCTTTGCTTAATCAATGGGAGTTCGTCTACTCTTGGACCAGTCAAAGGGAGTTCGTCTCCTCGTGGACCAATCTAAGGGAGTTCGTCTCCTCTTTGACCAATCTAAGGGAGTTCGTCTCATCTTTGCTTAATCAATGGGAGTTCGTCTCCTCTAGGACCAAACTAAGTTAGTTCGTCTCATCTTTGCTTCATCAATGGGAGTTCGTCTCGTCTTGGACCAATGTAAATGAGTTCGTCTCCTCTTGGAGCAATCTAAGGGGGTTCGTCTCCTCTTCGACCAATCTGAAGTAGTTCGTCTCTTCTTCGACTAATCAAAGGGAGTTCGTCTCCTCTTGGACAAATCTAGGGGAGTTCATCTCCTCTTGGACCAATCGAAGTGAGTTTGTCTCCTCTTGGACCAATCAAAGGGAGTTCGTCTTCTCTAGGACAAATCTAGGGGAGTTCGTCTCCTCTTGGACCAATCGAAGGGAGTTTGTCTCCTCTTGGGCCTATCTAAGTCTGTTCGTCCAATTATTGCTTAATCAAAGGGAGTTCGTCTCCTCTTGGACGAATCAAAGGGAGTTCGTCTCATCTTTGCTCAATCTAAGGGAGTTCGTCTCCTCTTGGGCAAATCTAGGTGAGTTCGTCTCATCTTTGCTCAATCTAAGGGAGTTCGTCTCCTCTTGGACCAATCTAAGTGAGTTCGCCTCATCTTTGCTCAATCTAAGGGAGTTCGTCGTCCTCTTAGACCAATCAAATGGAGTTCGTCTCCTTTTGCACCAATCAAACGGAGTTCGTCTCCTCTTGGACCAATCTAAGGGAGTTCGTCTCCTCTTGGACCAATCACATGGAGTTCATCTCCACTTGGAGCAATCTAAGGGAGTTCGTCTCCTCGTGGACCAATCTAAGGGAGTTCGTCTCCTCTTTGACCAAACTAAGTCAGTTCGTCTCATCTTTGCTTCATCAAAGGAACTTCGTCTCGTCTTGGACCAATGTAATTGATTTCGTCTCGTCTTGGAGCAATCTAAGGGAGTTCGTGTCCCCTTTGACCAATCTGAAGGAGTTCGTCTAGTCTTTGATCAATCTAAGGGAGTTCGTCTCCTCTTGCACCAATCTAAGGGAGTTTGTCTCCTCGTGGACAAATCTTTGGGAGTTCGTCTCCTCTTAGACCAAACTAAGTTAGTTCGTCGCATCTTTGCTTCATCAAAGGAAGTTCGTCTCGTCTTGGACCAATGTAAAACAGTTCGTCTCCTCTTGGAGCAATCTAAGGGAGTTTGTCTCCTCTTTGACCAATCTGAAGGAATTAGTCTCCTCTTGGACAAATCTATGTGAGTTCTTCTAATCTTTGATCAATCTAAGTGAGTTCGTCTCCTCTTGGACCAATCTAGGGGAGTTCGTCTCCTCGTGGACAAATCTATGGGAGTTCGTCTCCTCTTAGACCAAACTAAGTTAGTTCGTCTCATCTTTGCTTCATCAATAGGAGTTCGTCTCGTCTTGGACCAATGTAAATGAGTTCGTCTCCTCTTGGAACAATCTAAGGTAGTTCGTCTCCTCTTTGACCAATCTGAAGGAGTTCGTCTCCTCTTGGACAAATCTACGTGAGTTTGTCTAATCTTTGCTCAATCTAAGGGAGTTCGTCTCCTCTTGGACCAATCAAAGGGAGTTCGTCTCCTCTTGGACAAATCTAGGGGAGTTCGTCTCCTCTTGGACCAATCGAAGGGAGTTCGTCTACTCTTGGACAAATCTAGGGGAGTTCGTCTCCTCTTGGAGCAATCAAAGGGAGTTCGTCTCCTCTTGCCCTATCTAAGTTTGTTTGTCCAATCTTTGCTTAATCAAAGGGAGTTCGTCTCCTCTCGGACCAATCTAACGGAGTTCGTCTCCTCTTGGACGAATCAAAGGGAGTTCGTCTCCTCAAGGACCAATCTAAGGGAGTTCGTCCCCTCTTGGACCAAACAAAGGAAGTTTGTCTTCTCTTGGACCAATCTAACGGTGTTCGTCTCCTCTTAGACCAATATAAGGGAGGTCGTCTCCTCATGGACCAATCTAAGTTAGTTAGTCTGATCTTTGCTTAATCAATGGGAGTTCGTGTCCTCTTGGACCAACCAAAGGGAGTTCGTCTCCTCTTGGACCAATCTAAGTGAGTTCGTCTCATCTTTGCTCAATCTAAGGGAGTTCATCTTCTCCTGGACCAATCAATGGGAGTTCGTCTCCTCTGGGACAAATCTAGGGGAGTTCGTCTCCTCTTGGACCGATCTAAGGGAGTTCGTCTCCTCTTGGGCCAATCTAAGTTTGTTCGTCCCATCTTTGCTTAATCAATGGGAGTTCGTCTCCTCTTGGACCAATCTAACGGAGTTCGTCTACTCTTGGACCAATCAAAGGGAGTTCGTCTCCTCGTGGACCAATCTAAGGGAGTTCGTCTCCTCTTGGACTAATCTAAGGGAGTTCGTCTCATCTGTGCTTAATCAATGGGTGTTCGTCTCCTCCTGGACCAAACTAAGTTAGTTAGTCTCATCTTTGCTTCAACAATGGGAGTTCGTCTCGTCTTGGACCAATGTAAATGAGTTCGTCTCCTCTTGGAGCAATCTAAGGGAGTTCGTCTCCTCTTCGACCAATCCGAAGGAGTTCGTCTCCTCTAGGACAAATCTACGTGAGTTCGTCTAATCTTTGCTCAATCTAAGGGAGTTCGTCTCCTCTTGGACTAATCAAAGGGAGTTCGTCTCCTCGTGGACAAATCTACGGGAGTTCGTCTCCTCTTGGACCAATCGAAGGGAGTTTTTCTCCTCTTGGACCAATCAAAGGGAGTTCGTCTTATCTTGGACAAATCTAGGGGAGTTCGTCTCCTCTTGGACCAATCGAAGGGAGTTCGTCTCCTCTTGGGCCTATCTAAGTTTGTTTGTCCAATCATTGCTTAATCAAAGGGAGTTCGTCTCCTCTTGGACCAATCTAACGGAGTTCGTCTCCTCTTGGATGAATCAAAGGGAGTTGGTCTCCTCAAGGACCAATCTAAGGGAGTTCATCTCCTCTTAGACCAAACAAAGGGAGTTCGTCTCCTCTTAGACCAATCTAAGGGTGTTCGTCTCCTCTTAGACCAATATAAGGGAGTTCGTCTCCTCTTGGACCAATCTAACGGAGTTCGTCTCCTCTTGGACCAATCTAACGGAGTTCGTCACCTCTTGGACCAATCAAAGGGAGTTCGTCTCCTCGTGGACCAATCTAAGGGAGTTCGTCTCCTCTTGGACCAATCTAAGGGAGTTCGTCTCATCTCTGCTTAATCAATGGGAGTTCGTCTCCTCTTGGACCAATAAAAGGGAGTTCGTCTCATCTTTGCTCAATCTAAGTTTGTTCGTCTCATCTTTTCTTAATCAATGGGAGTTCGTCTCCTCATGGACCAATCAAAGGGAGTTCGTCACCTCTTGGACAAATCTGGGGGAGTTCGTCTACTCTTGGACCGATCTAAGGGAGTTCGTCTCCTCTTGGGCCAATCTAAGTTTGTTCGTCCCTTCTTTGCTTAATCAATGGGAGTACGTCTCCTCTTAGACCAATCTAACGGAGTTCGTCTCCTCTTGGACCAATCTAACGGAGTTCGTCTCCTCTTGGACCTATCAAAGGGAGTTCGTCTCCTCGTGGACCAATCTAAGGGAGTTCGTCTCCTCTTGGACCAATCTAAGGGAGTTCGTCTCATCTCTGCTTAATCAATGGGAGTTCGTCTCCTCTTGGACCAATCAAAGGGAGTTCGTCTCATCTTTGCTCAATCTAAGTTTGTTCGTCTTATCTTTTCTTAATCAATGGGAGTTCGTCTCCTCTTGGACCAATCTAAGGGAATTCGTCTCCTCTTGGGCAAATCTAGGTGAGTTCGTTTCATCTTTGCTGAATCTAAAGGAGTTCGTCTCCTCTTCGACCAATCTTAGTGAGTTCGCCTCACTTTGCTCAATCTAAGGGAGTACATCTCCTCTTAGACCAATCAAACGGAGTTCGTCTACTCTTGGACCAATCTAAGGGAGTTCGTCTCCTCTTGGACCAATCTAACGTAGTTCATCTCCACTTGGAGCAATCTAAGGGAGTTCGTCTCCTCGTGGACCAATCTAAGGGAGTTCGTCTCCTCTTAGACGAAACTAAGTTAGTTCGTCTCATCTTTGCTTCGTCAAAGGAAGTTCGTCTCGTCTTGGACCAATGTAAATGAGTTGGTGTCTTCTTGGAGCAATCTAAGGGAGTTCGTGTCCTCTTTGACCAATCTGAAGGAGTTCGTCTCATCATTGCTTCATCAATGGGAGTTTGTCTCGTCTTGGACCAATGTAAATCAGTTCGTCTCCTCTTGGACCAATCAAAGGGAGTTCGTCTCCTCGTGGACCAATCTAAGAGAGTTCGTCTCCTCTTGGACCAATCTAAGGGAGTTCGTCTCATCTCTGCTTAATCAATGGGAGTTCGTCTCCTCATGGACCAATCAAAGGGAGTTCGTCTCATCTTTGCTCAATCTAAGTTTGTTCGTCTCATCTTTGCTTAATCAACGGTAGTTCGTCCCCGCATGGACCAATCTAAGGGAGTTTGTTTCCTCTTGGGCAAGTCAAGGTGAGTTCGTCTCATCTTTGCTCAATCTAAGGGAGTTCGTCTCCTCTTGGACCAATCTAAGTGAGTTCGCCTCATCTTTGCTCAATCTAAAGGAGATTCGTCTCCTTTTCGACCAATCTAAGTGAGTTCGCCTCATCTTTGCTCAATCTAAGGGAGTTCGTCTCCTCTTAGACCAATCAAACGGAGTTCGTCTCCTTTTGCACCAATCAAACGGAGTTCGTCTCCTCTTGGACCAATCTAACGGAGTTCATCTCCCCTTGGAGCAATCTAAGGGAGTTCGCCTCCTCGTGGACCAATCTAAGGGAGTTCGTCTGCTCTTAGACCAAACTAAGTTAGTTCGTCTCATCTTTGCTTCATCAAAAGAAGTTCGTCTCGTCTTGGACCAATGTAAAACTGTTCGTCTCCTCTTGGAGCAATCTAAGGGAGTTTGTCTCCTCTTTGACCAATCTGAAGGAGTTCGTCTCCTCTTGGACAAATCTAAGTGAGTTCTTCTAATTTTTGATCAATCTAAGTGAGTTCGTCTCCTCTTGGACCAATCTAGGGGAGTTTGTCTCCTCGTGGACAAATCTATGGGAGTTTGTCTCCTCTTAGACCAAACTAAGTTAGTTCGTCTCATCTTTGCTTCATCAATGGGAGTTCGTCTCATCTTGGACCAATGTAAATGAGTTCGTCTCCTCTTGGAACAATCTAAGGCAGTTCGTCTCCTCTTTGACCAATCTGAAGGAGTTCGTCTCCTCTTGGACAAATCTACGTGAGTTTGTCTAATCTTTGCTCAATCTAAGGGAGTTCGTCTCCTCTTGGACCAATCAAAGGGAGTTCGTCTCCTCTTGGACAAATCTAGGGGAGCTCGTCTCCTCTTGGACCAATCAAAGGGAGTTCGTCTCCTCTTGGACAAATCGAAGGGAGTTCGTCTCCTCTTGGAGCAATCGAAGGGAGTTCGTCTCCTCTTGGGCCTATCTAAGTTTGTTTGTCCAATCTTTGCTTAATCAAAGGGAGTTCGTCTCCTCTTGGACCAATCTAACGGAGTTCGTCTCCTCTTGGACGAATCAAAGGCAGTTCGTCTCCTCAAGGACCAATCTAAGGGAGTTCGTCCCCTCTTGGACCAAACAAAGGAAGTTTGTCTTCTCTTGGACCAATCTAAGGGTGTTCGTCTCCTCTTAGACCAATATAAGGGAGGTCGTCTCCTCTTGGACCAATCTAAGTTAGTTCGTCTCATCTTTGCTTAATCATTGGGAGTTCGTGTCCTCTTGGACCAACCAATGGGAGTTCGTCTCCTCTTGGACCAATCTAAGAGAGTTCGTCTCATCTTTGCTCAATCTAAGGGAGTTCGTCTTCTCTTGGACCAATCAATGCGAGTTCGTCTCCTCTGGGACAAATCTAGGGGAGTTCGTCTCCTCTTGGACCAATCTAAGGGAGTTCGTCTCCTCTTGGGCCAATCTAAGTTTGTTCGTCCCATCTTTGCTTAATCAATGGGAGTTCGCCTCCTCGTGGACCAATCTATGGGAGTTCGTCTCCTCTTGGACCAATCTAAGGGAGTTCGTCTCATCTTTGCTTAATAAATGGGAGTTCGTCTCCTCCTGGACCAAACTAAGTTAGTTCGTCTCGTCTTTGCTTCAACAATGGGAGTACGTCTCGTCATGGACCAATGTAAATGAGTTCGTCTCCTCTTGGAGCAATCTAAGGGAGTTCGTCTTCTCTTCGACCAATCCGAAGGAGTTCATCTCCTCTTGGACAAATCTACGTGAGTTCGTCTAATCTTTGCTCAATCTAAGGGAGTTCGTCTCCTCTTGGACTAATCAAAGGGAGTTCGTCTCCTCGTGGACAAATCTGGGGGAGTTCGTCTCCTCTTGGACCAATCGAAGGGATTTTTTCTCCTCTTGGACCAATCGAAGGAAGTTCGTCTTATCTTGGACAAATCTAGGGGACAAATCTAGGGGAGTTCGTCTCCTCTTGGACCGATCTAAGTTTGTTCATCCCACCTTTGCTTAATCAGTGGGAGTTCGTCTCCTCTTGGGCCTATCTAAGTTTGTTCGTCCAATCATTGCTTAATCAAAGGGAGTTCGTCTCCTCTTGGACCAATCTAACGGAGTTCGTCTCCTCTTGGACGAATCAAAGGGAGTTCATCTCCTGAAGGACCAATCTAAGGGAGTTCATCACCTCTTAGACCAAACAAAGGGAGTTCGTCTCCTCTTAGACCAATCTAAGGGTGTTCGTCTCCTCTTAGACCAATATAAGGGAGGTCGTCTCCTCTTGGACCAATCTAAGTGAGTTCGTCTCATCTTTGCTCAATCTAAGGGAGTTCGTCTCCTCTTCGACCAATCAAAGGAAGTTCGTCTCCTCGTGGACCAATCTAAGGGAGTTCGTCTCCTCTTGGACCAATCAAAGGGAGTTCGTCTCATCTTTGCTCAATCTAAGTTTGTTCGTCTCATCTTTCCTTAATCAATGGTAGTTCGTCTCCTCTTGGACCAATCAAAGAGAGTTCGTCTCCTCTTGGACAAATCTGGGGGAGTTCGTCTGCTCTTGGACCGATCTAAGGGAGTTCGTCTCCTCTTGGGCCAATCTAAGTTTGTTCGTCCCTTCTTTGCTTAATCAATGGGAGTTCGTCTCCTCTTGGACCAATCTAAATTAATTCGTCTCCTCTTGGACCAATCAAAGGGAGTTCGCCTCCTCGTGGACCAATCTAAGGGAGTTCGTCAACTCTTGGACCAATCTAAGTGAGTTCGTCTCATCTTTGCTTAATCAATGGGAGTTCGTCTCCTCCTGGACCAAACTAAGTTAGTTCGTCTCATCTTTGCTTCAACAATGGGAGTTCGTCTCGTCTTGGACCAATGTAAATGAGTTCGTCTCCTCTTGTAGCAATCTAAGGGAGTTCGTCTCCTCTTCGACCAATCCCAAGGAGTTCGTCACCTCTTGGACAAATCTACGTGAGTTCGTCTAATCTTTGCTCAATCTAAGGGAGTTCGTCTCCTCTTGGACTAATCAAAGGGAGTTCGTCTCCTCGTGGACAAATCTGGGGGAGTTCGTCTCCTCTTGGACCAATCGAAGGGAGTTTTTCTCCTCTTGGACCAATTAAAGGGAGTTCGTCTTATCTTGGACAAATCTAGGGGACAAATCTAGGGGAGTTCGTCTCCTCTTGGGCCAATCTAAGTTTGTTCGTCCCACCTTTGCTTAATCAATGGGAGTTCGTCTCGTCTTGGGCCTATCTAAGTTTGTTCGTCCAATCATTGCTTAATCAAAGGGAGTTCGTCTCCTCTTGGACCAATCTAACGGAGTTCGTCTCCTCTTGGACGAATCAAAGGGAGTTCGTCTCCTCAAGGACCAATCTAAGGGAGTTCATCTCCTCTTAGACCAAACAAAGGGAGTTCGTCTCCTCTTAGACCAATCTAAGGGTGTTCGTCTCCTCTTAGACGAATATAAGGGAGGTCGTCTCCTCTTGGACCAATCTAAGTGAGTTCGTCTCATCTTTGCTCAATCTAAGGGAGTTCGTCTCCTCTTGGACCAATCAAAGGGAGTTCGTCTCCTCGTGGACCAATCTAAGGGAGTTCGTCTCCTGTTGGACCAATCAAAGGGAGTTCGTCTCATCTTTGCTCAATCTAAGTTTGTTCGTCTCATCTTTTCTTAATCAATGGGAGTTCGTCTCCTCTTGGACCAATCAAAGGGAGTCCGTCTACTCTTGGACAAATCTGGGGGAGTTCGTCTGCTCTTGGACCGATCTAAGGGAGTTTGTCTCCTCTTGGGCCAATCTAAGTTTGTTCGTCCCTTCTTTGCCTAATCAAAGGGAGTTCGTCTCCTCTTGGGCCAATCTAAGTTTGTTCGTCCCTTTTTGCTTAATCAAAGGGAGTTCGTCTCCTCTTGGACCAATCTAACGGAGTTCGTCTCCTCTTGGACGAATCAAAGGGAGTTCGTCTCCTCAAGGACCAATCTAAGGGAGTTCATCTCCTCTTAGACCAAACAAAGGGAGTTCGTCTCCTCTTAGACCAATCTAAGGGTGTTCGTCTCCTCTTAGACCAATATAAGGGAGGTCGTCTCCTCTTGGACCAATCTAAGTGAGTGCGTCACATCTTTGCTCAATCTATGGGAGTTCGTCTCCTCTTGGACCAATCAAAGGGAGTTCGTCTCCTAGTGGAGCAATCTCAGGGAGTTCGTCTCCTGTTGGACCAATCAAAGGGAGTTCGTCTCATCTTTGCTCAATCTAAGTTTGTTCGTCTCATCTTTTCTTAATCAATGGGAGTTCGTCTCCTCTTGGACCAATCAAATGGAGTTCGTCTCCTCTTGGACAAATATGGGGGAGATCGTCTGCTCTTGGACCGATCTAAGGGAGTTCGTCTCCTCTGGGACCAATCAAACGGAGTTCGTCTCCTCGTGGACCAATCTAAGGGAGTTCGCGTCCTCTTGGACCAACCAAAGGGAGTTCGTCTCCTCTTGGACCAATCTAAGTGAGTTCGTCTCATCTTTGCTCAATCTAAGGGAGTTCGTCTCATCTTTGCTCAATCTAAGGGAGTTCGTCTTCTCTTGGACAAATCAATGGGAGGTCGTCTCCTCTGGGACAAATCTAGGGGAGTTCGTATCCTCTTGGACCGATCTAAAGGAGTTCGTCTCCTCTTGGGCCAATCTAAGTTTGTTCGTCCCATCTTTGCTTAATCAATGGGAGTTCGTCTCCTCTTGGACCAATCTAACAGAGTTCGTCTACTCTTGGACCAATCAAAGGGAGTTCGTCTCCTCGTGGACCAATCTAAGGGAGTTCGTCTCCTCTTGGACCAATCTAAGTGAGTTCGTCAAATCTTTGCTTAATAAATGGGAGTTCGTCTCCTCCTGGACCAAACTAAGTTAGTTCGTCTCATCTTTGCTTCAACAATGGGAGTTCGTCTCGTCTTGGACCAATGTAAATGAGTTCGTCTCCTCTTGGAGCAATCTAAGGGAGTTCGTCTCCTCTTGGACAAATCTACATAAGTTCGTCTAATCTTTGCACAATCTAAGGGAGTTCGTCTCCTCTTGGACCAATCAAAGGGAGTTCGTCTCCTAGTGGAGCAATCTCAGGGAGTTCGTCTCCTGTTGGACCAATCAAAGGGAGTTCGTCTCATCTTTGCTCAATCTAAGTTTGTTCGTCTCATCTTTTCTTAATCAATGGGAGTTCGTCTCCTCTTGGACCAATCAAATGGAGTTCGTCTCCTCTTGGACAAATCAAGGGGAGATCGTCTGCTCTTGGACCGATCTAAGGGAGTTCGTCTCCTCTGGGACCAATCAAACGGAGTTCGTCTCCTCGTGGACCAATCTAAGGGAGTTCGCGTCCTCTTGGACCAACCAAAGGGAGTTCGTCTCCTCATGGACCAATCTAAGTGAGTTCGTCTCATCTTTGCTCAATCTAAGGGAGTTCGTCTTCTCTTGGACAAATCAATGGGAGGTCGTCTCCTCTGGGAAAAATCTAGGGGAGTTCGTCTCCTCTTGGACCGATCTAAGGGAGTTCGTCTCCTCTTGGGACAATCTAAGTTTGTTCGTCCCATCTTTGCTTAATCAATGGGAGTTCGTCTCCTCTTGGACCAATCTAACGGAGTTCGTCTACTGTTGGACCAATCAAAGGGAGTTCGTCTCCTCGTGGACCAATCTAAGGGAGTTCGTCTCCTCTTGGACCAATCTAAGTGAGTTCGTCAAATCTTTGCTTAATAAATGGGAGTTCGTCTCCTCCTGGACCAAACTAAGTTAGTTCGTCTCATCTTTGCTTCAACAATGGGAGTTCGTCTCGTCTTGGACCAATGTAAATGAGTTCGTCTCCTCTTGGAGCAATCTAAGGGAGTTCGTCTCCTCTTCGACCAATCCGAAGGAGTTCGTCTCCTCTTGGACAAATCTACATAAGTTCGTCTAATCTTTGCACAATCTAAGGGAGTTCGTCTCCTCTTGGACTAATCAAACGAAGTTCCTTTCCTCGTGGACAAATCTAGGGGTGTTCGTCTCCTCTTGGACCAATCGAAGGGAGTTTTTCTCCTCTTGGACCAATCAAAGGGAGTTCGTCTTATCTTGGACAAATCTAGGGGAGTTCGTCTCCTCATGGACCAATCGAAGGGAGTTCGTCTCCTCTTGGGCCTATCTAAGTTTGTTCGTCCAATCATTGCTTAATCAAAGGGAGTTCGTCTCCTCTTGGACCAATCTAACGGAGTTCGTCTCCTCTTGGACGAATCAAAGGGAGTTCGTCTCCTCAAGGACCAATCTAAGTGAGTTCATCTCCTCTTAGACCAAACAAAGGGAGTTCGTCTCCTCTTAGACCAATCTAAGGGTGTTCGTCTCCTGTTAGACCAATATAAGGGAGGTCGTCTCCTCTTGGACCAATCTAAGTGAGTTCGTCTCATCTTTGCTCAATCTAAGGGAGTTCGTCTCCTCTTGGACCAATCAAAGGGAGTTTGTCTCCTCGTGGAGCAATCTCAGGGAGTTCGTCTCCTGTTGGACCAATCAAAGGGAGTTCGTCTCATCTTTGCTCAATCTAAGTTTGTTCGTCTCATCTTTTCTTAATCAATGGGAGTTCGTCTCCTCTTGGACCAATCAAATGGAGTTCGTCTCCTCTTGGACAAATCTGGGGGAGTTCGTCTGCTCTTGGACCGATCTAAGGGAGTTCGTCTCCTCTGGGACCAATCAAAGGGAGTTCGTCTCCTCGTGGACCAATCTAAGGGAGTTCGCGTCCTCTTGGACCAACCAAAGGGAGTTCGTCTCCTCTTGGACCAATCTAAGTGAGTTCGTCTCATCTTTGCTCAATCTAAGTGAGTTCGTCTTCTCTTGGACCAATCAATGGGAGGTCGCCTCCTCTAGGACAAATCTAGTGGAGTTCGTCTCCTCTTGGACCGATCTAAGGGAGTTCGTCTCCTCTTGGGCCAATCTAAGTTTGTTCGTCCCATCTTTGCTTAATCAATGGGAGTTCGTCTCCTCTTGGACCAATCTAACGGAGTTCGTCTACTCTTGGACCAATCAAAGGGAGTTCGTCTCCTCGTGAACCAATCTAAGGGAGTTCGTCTCCTCTTGGACCAATCTAAGAAAGTTCGTCTCATCTTTGCTTAATAAATGGGAGTTCGTCTCCTCCTGGACCAAACTAAGTTAGTTCGTCTCATCTTTGCTTCAACAATGGGAGTTCGTCTCGTCTTCGACCAATGTAAATGAGTTCGTCTCCTCTTGGAGCAATCTAAGGGAGTTCGTCTCCTCTTCTACCAATCCGAAGGAGTTCGTCCTCTTGGACCAATCTACACGAGTTCGTCTAATCTTTGCACAATCTAAGGGAGTTCGTCTCCTCTTGGACTACTCAAAGGGAGTTCGTTTCCTCGTGGACAAATCTAGGGGAGTTCATCTCCTCTTGGACCAATCGAAGGGAGTTTTTCTCCTCTTGGACCAATCAAAGGGAGTTCGTCTTATCTTGGACAAATCTAGGGGAGTTCGTCTCCTCATGTACCAATCGAAGGGAGTTCGTCTCCTCTTGGGCCTATCTAAGTTTGTTCGTCCAATCATTGCTTAATCAAAGGGAGTTCTTGTCCTCTTGGACCAATCTAACGAAGTTCGTCTCCTCTCGGACGAATCAAAGGGAGTTCGTCTCCTCAAGGACCAATCTAAGGGAGTTCATCTCCTCATGGACCAATCGAAGGGAGTTCGTCTCCTCTTGGGCCTATCTAAGTTTGTTCGTCCCTTCTTTGCTTAATCAATGGGAGTTCGTCTGCTCTTGGACCGATCTAAGGGTGTTCGTCTCCTCTGGGACCAGTCAAAGGGAGTTCGTCTCCTCGTGGACCAATCTAAGGGAGTTCGCGTCCTCTTGGACCAACCAAAGGGAGTTCGTCTCCTCTTGGACCAATCTAAGTGAGTTCGTCTCATCTTTGCTCAATCTAAGGGAGTTCGTCTTCTCTTGGACCAATCAATGGGAGGTCGTCTCCTCTGGGACAAATCTAGGGGAGTTCGTCTCCTCTTGGACCGATCTAAGGGAGTTCGTCTCCTCTTGGGCCAATCTAAGTTTGTTTGTCCCATCTTTGCTTAATCAATGGGAGTTCGTCTCCTCGTGGACCAATCTAACGGAGTTCGTCTACTCTTGGACCAATCAAAGGGAGTTCGTCTCCTTGTGAACCAATCTAAGGGAGTTCGTCTCCTCTTGGACCAATCTAAGAAAGTTCGTCTCATCTTTGCTTAATAAATGGGAGTTCGTCTCCTCCTGGACCAAACTAAGTTAGTTCGTCTCATCTTTGCTTCAACAATGGGAGTTCGTCTCGTCTTGGACCAATGTAAATGAGTTCGTCTCCTCTTGGAGCAATCTAAGGGAGTTCGTCTCCTCTTCTACCAATCCGAAGGAGTTCGTCCTCTTGGACCAATCTACATGAGTTCGTCTAATCTTTGCACAATCTAAGGGAGTTCGTCTCCTCTTGGACTACTCAAAGGGAGTTCGTTTCCTCGTGGACAAATCTAGGGGAGTTCGTCTCCTCTTGGACCAATCGAAGGGAGTTTTTCTCCTCTTGGACCAATCAAAGGGAGTTCGTCTTATCTTGGACAAATCTAGGGGAGTTCGTCTCCTCATGTACCAATCGAAGGGAGTTCGTCTCCTCTTGGGCCTATCTAAGTTTGTTCGTCCAATCATTGCTTAATCAAAGGGAGTTCGTGTCCTCTTGGACCAATCTAACGAAGTTCGTCTCCTCTTGGACGAATCAAAGGGAGTTCGTCTCCTCAAGGACCAATCTAAGGGAGTTCATCTCCTCATGGACCAATCGAAGGGAGTTCGTCTCCTCTTGGGCCTATCTAAGTTTGTTCGTCCCTTCTTTGCTTAATCAATGGGAGTTCGTCTGCTCTTGGACCGATCTAAGGGTGTTCGTCTCCTCTGGGACCAATCAAAGGGAGTTCGTCTCCTCGTGGACCAATCTAAGGGAGTTCGCGTCCTCTTGGACCAACCAAAGGGAGTTCGTCTCCTCTTGGACCAATCTAAGTGAGTTCGTCTCATCTTTGCTCAATCTATGGGAGTTCGTCTTCTCTTGGACCAATCAATGGGAGGTCGTCTCCTCTGGGACAAATCTAGGGGAGTTCGTCTCCTCTTGGACCGATCTAAGGGAGTTCGTCTCCTCTTGGGCCAATCTAAGTTTGTTCGTCCCATCTTTGCTTAATCAATCGGAGTTCGTCTCCTCCTGGACCAATCTAACGGAGTTCGTCTACTCTTGGACCAATCAAAGGGAGTTCGTCTCCTCGTGGACCAATCTAAGGGAGTTCGTCTCCTCTTGGACCAATCTAAGAGAGTTTGTCACATCTTTGCTTAATAAATGGGAGTTCGTCTCCTCCTGGACCAAACTAAGTTAGTTCGTCTCATCTTTGCTTCAACAATGGGAGTTCGTCTCGTCTTGCACCAATGTAAATGAGTTCGTCTCCTCTTGGAGCAATCTAAGGGAGTTCGTCTCCTCTTCGACCAATCCGAAGGAGTTCGTCTCCTCTTGGACAAATCTACATGAGTTCGTCTAATCTTTGCTCAATCTAAGGGAGTTCGTCTCCTCTTGGACTAATCAAAGTAAGTTCGTTTCCTCGTGGACAAATCTAGGGGAGTTCGTCTCCTCTTGGACCAATCAAAGGGAGTTTTTCTCCTCTTGGACCAATCAAAGGGAGTTCGCCTTATCTTGGACAAATCTAGGGGAGTTCGTCTCCTCTTGGACCAATCGAAGGGAGTTCGTCTCCTCTTGGGCCTATCTAAGTTTGTTCGTCCAATCATTGCTTAATCAAAGGGAGTTCGTCTCCTCTTGGACCAATCTAACGGAGTTCGTCTCCTCTTGGATGAATCAAAGGGAGTTCGTCTCCTCAAGGACCAATCTAAGGGAGTTCGTCTCCTCTTAGACCAAACAAAGGGAGTTCGTCTCCTCTTAGACCAATCTAAGGGTGTTCGTCTCCTGTTAGACCAATATAAGGGAGGTCGTCTCCTCTTGGACCAATCTAAGTGAGTTCGTCTCATCTTTGCTCAATCTAAGGGAGTTCGTCTCCTCTTGGACCAATCAAAGGGAGTTCGTCTCCTCGTGGACCAATCTAAGGGAGTTCGTGTCCTCTTGGACCAATGAAAGGGAGTTCATCTCATCTTTGCTCAATCTTAGTTTGTTCGTCTCATCTTTTCTTAATCAATTGGAGTTCGTCTCCTCTTGGACCAATCAAAGGGAGTTCGTCTCCTCTTGGACAAATCCGGGGGAGTTCGTCTGCTCTTGGACCGATCTAAGGGAGTTCGTCTCCTCTTGGGCCAATCTAAGTTTGTTCGTCCCTTCTTTGCTTAATCAATGGGAGTTCGTCTCCTCTTGGACCAATCAAAGGGAGTTCGTCTCATCTTTGCTCAATCTAAGTTTGTTCGTCTTATCTTTTCTTAATCAATGGGAGTTCGTCTCCTCTTGGACCAATCTAAGGGAGTTCGTCTCCTCTTGGGCAAATCTAGGTGAGTTCGTTTCATCTTTGCTGAATCTAAAGGAGTTCGTCTCCTCTTCGACCAATCTAAGTGAGTTCGCCTCAGCTTTGCTCAATCTAAGGGAGTGCGTCTCCTCTTAGACCAATCAAACGGAGTTCGTCTACTCTTGGACCAATCTAACGGAGTTCGTCTCCTCTTGGATCAATCTAACGTAGTTCATCTCCACTTGGAGCAATCTAAGGGAGTTCGTCTCCTCGTGGACCAATCTAAGGGAGTTCGTCTCCTCTTAAACAAAACTAAGTTAGTTCGTCTCATCTTTGCTTCATCAAAGGAAGTTCGTCTCGTCTTGGACCAATGTAAATGAGTTGGTGTCTTCTTGGAGCAATCTAAGGGAGTTCGTGTCCTCTTTGACCAATCTGAAGGAGTTCGTCTCCTCTTGGACAAATCTAAGTGAGTTCGTCTAATCTTTGATCAATCTATGGGAGTTCGTCTCCTCTTGGACCAATCTAAGGGAGTTCGTCTCCTCGTGGACAAATCTATGGGAGTTCGTCTCCTCTTAGACCAAACTAAGTTAGTTCGTCTCATCATTGCTTCATCAATGGGAGTTTGTCTCGTCTTGGACCAATGTAAATCAGTTCGTCTCCTCTTGGACCAATCAAAGGGAGTTCGTCTCCTCGTGGACCAATCTAAGGGAGTTCGTCTCCTCTTGGACCAATCTAAGGGAGTTCGTCTCATCTCTGCTTAATCAATGGGAGTTCATCTCCTCATGGACCAATCAAAGGGAGTTCGTCTCATCTTTGCTCAATCTAAGTTTGTTCGTCTCATCTTTGCTTAATCAATGGGAGTTCGTCCCCTCTTGGACCAATCTAAGGGAGTTCGTGTCCTCTTGGGCAAATCAAGGTGAGTTCGTCTCATCTTTGCTCAATCTAAGGGAGTTCGTCTCCTCTTGGACCAGTCTAAGTGAGTTCGCCTCATCTTTGCTCAATATAAGGGAGTTCGTCTCCTTTTCGACCAATCTAAGTGAGTTCGCCTCATCTTTGCTCAATCTAAGGGAGTTCGTCTCCTCTTAGACCAATCAAACGGAGTTCGTCTCCTTTTGCACCAATCAAACGGAGTTCGTCTCCTCTTGGACCAATCTAACGGAGTACATCTCCCCTTGGAGCAATCTAAGGGAGTTCGCCTCCTCGTGGACCAATCTAAGGGAGTTCGTCTCCTCTTAGACCAAACTAATTTAGTTCGTCTCATCTTTGCTTCATCAAAGGAAGTTCGTCTCGTCTTGGACCAATGGAAAACAGTTCGTCTCCTCTTGGAGCAATCTAAGGGAGTTGGTCTCCTCTTTGACCAATCTGAAGGAGTTCGTGTCCTCTTGGACAAAATTAAGTGAGTTCTTCTAATCTTTGATCAATCTAAGTGAGTTCGTCTCCTCTTGGACCAATCTAGGGGAGTTTGTCTCCTCGTGGACAAATCTATGGGAGTTCGTCTCCTCTTAGACCAAACTAAGTTAGTTCGTCTCATCTTTGCTTCATCAATGGGAGTTCGTCTCGTCTTGGACCAATGTAAATGAGTTCGTCTACTCTTGGAACAATCTAAAGGAGTTCGTCTCCTCTTTGCACAATCTGAAGGAGTTCGTCACCTCTTGGACAAATCTACGTGAGTTTATCTAATCTTTGCTCAATCTAAGGGAGTTCGTCTCCTCTTAGACCAAACAAAGGGAGTTCGTCTCCTCTTAGACCAATCTAAGGGTGTTCGTCTCCTGTTAGACCAATATAAGGGAGGTCGTCTCCTCTTGGACCAATCTAAGTGAGTTCGTCTCATCTTTGCTCAATCTAAGGGAGTTCGTCTCCTCTTGGACCAATCAAAGGGAGTTCGTCTCCTCGTGGACCAATCTAAGGGAGTTCGTGTCCTCTTGGACCTATGAAAGGGAGTTCATCTCATCTTTGCTCAATCTTAGTTTGTTCGTCTCATCTTTTCTTAATCAATTGGAGTTCGTCTCCTCTTGGACCAATCAAAGGGAGTTCGTCTCCTCTTGGACAAATCCGGGGGAGTTCGTCTGCTCTTGGACCGATCTAAGGGAGTTCGTCTCCTCTTGGGCCAATCTAAGTTTGTTCGTCCCTTCTTTGCTTAATCAATGGGAGTTCGTCTCCTCTTGGACCAATCAAAGGGAGTTCGTCTCATCTTTGCTCAATCTAAATTTGTTCGTCTTATCTTTTCTTAATCAATGGGAGTTCGTCTCCTCTTGGACCAATCTAAGGGAGTTCGTCTCCTCTTGGGCAAATCTAGGTGAGTTCGTTTCATCTTTGCTGAATCTAAAGGAGTTCGTCTCCTCTTCGACCAATCTAAGTGAGTTCGCCTCAGCTTTGCTCAATCTAAGGGAGTGCGTCTCCTCTTAGACCAATCAAACGGAGTTCGTCTACTCTTGGACCAATCTAACGGAGTTCGTCTCCTCTTGGACCAATCTAACGTAGTTCATCTCCACTTGGAGCAATCTAAGGGAGTTCGTCTCCTCGTGGACCAATCTAAGGGAGTTCGTCTCCTCTTAAACAAAACTAAGTTAGTTCGTCTCATCTTTGCTTCATCAAAGGAAGTTCGTCTCGTCTTGGACCAATGTAAATGAGTTGGTGTCTTCTTGGAGCAATCTAAGGGAGTTCGTGTCCTCTTTGACCAATCTGAAGGAGTTCGTCTCCTCTTGGACAAATCTAAGTGAGTTCGTCTAATCTTTGATCAATCTATGGGAGTTCGTCTCCTCTTGGACCAATCTAAGGGAGTTCGTCTCCTCGTGGACAAATCTATGGGAGTTAGTCTCCTCTTAGACCAAACTAAGTTAGTTCGTCTCATCATTGCTTCATCAATGGGAGTTTGTCTCGTCTTGGACCAATGTAAATCAGTTCGTCTCCTCTTGGACCAATCAAAGGGAGTTCGTCTCCTCATGGACCAATCTAAGGGAGTTCGTCTCCTCTTGGACCAATCTAAGGGAGTTCGTCTCATCTCTGCTTAATCAATGGGAGTTCATCTCCTCATGGACCAATCAAAGGGAGTTCGTCTCATCTTTGCTCAATCTAAGTTTGTTCGTCTCATCTTTGCTTAATCAATGGGAGTTCGTCCCCTCTTGGACCAATCTAAGGGAGTTCGTGTCCTCTTGGGCAAATCAAGGTGAGTTCGTCTCATCTTTGCTCAATCTAAGGGAGTTCGTCTCCTCTTGGACCAGTCTAAGTGAGTTCGCCTCATCTTTGCTCAATATAAGGGAGTTCGTCTCCTTTTCGACCAATCTAAGTGAGTTCGCCTCATCTTTGCTCAATCTAAGGGAGTTCGTCTCCTCTTAGACCAATCAAACGGAGTTCGTCTCCTTTTGCACCAATCAAACGGAGTTCGTCTCCTCTTGGACCAATCTAACGGAGTACATCTCCCCTTGGAGCAATCTAAGGGAGTTCGCCTCCTCGTGGACCAATCTAAGGGAGTTCGTCTCCTCTTAGACCAAACTAATTTAGTTCGTCTCATCTTTGCTTCATCAAAGGAAGTTCGTCTCGTCTTGGACCAATGGAAAACAGTTCGTCTCCTCTTGGAGCAATCTAAGGGAGTTGGTCTCCTCTTTGACCAATCTGAAGGAGTTCGTGTCCTCTTGGACAAAATTAAGTGAGTTCTTCTAATCTTTGATCAATCTAAGTGAGTTCGTCTCCTCTTGGACCAATCTAGGGGAGTTTGTCTCCTCGTGGACAAATCTATGGGAGTTCGTCTCCTCTTAGACCAAACTAAGTTAGTTCGTCTCATCTTTGCTTCATCAATGGGAGTTCGTCTCGTCTTGGACCAATGTAAATGAGTTCGTCTACTCTTGGAACAATCTAAAGGAGTTCGTCTCCTCTTTGAACAATCTGAAGGAGTTCGTCACCTCTTGGACAAATCTACGTGAGTTTATCTAATCTTTGCTCAATCTAAGGGAGTTCGTCTCCTCTTGGACCAATCAAAGGGAGTTCGTCTTCTCTTGGACAAATCTAGGGGAGTTCGTCTCCTCTTGGACCAATCGAAGGGAGTTCGTCTCCTCTTGGACAAATCGAAGGGAGTTCGTCTACTCTTGGACAAATCTAGGGGAGTTCGTCTCCTCTTGGAGCAATCGAAGGGAGTTCGTCTCCTCTAGGGCCTATCTAAGTTTGTTTGTCCAATATTTGCTTAATCAAAGGGAGTTCGTCTCCTCTTGGACCAATCTAACGGAGTTCGTCTCCTCTTGGACGAATCAAAGGGAGTTCGTCTCCTCAAGGACCAATCTAAGGGAGTTCGTCCCCTCTTGGACCAAACAAAGGATGTTTGTCTTCTCTTGGACCAATCTAAGGGTGTTCGTCTCCTCTTAGACCAATATAAGGGAGGTCGTCTCCTCTTGGACCAATCTAAGTTAGTTCGTCTCATCTTTGCTTAATCAATGGGAGTTCGTGTCCTCTTGGACCAACCAAAGGGAGTTCGTATCCTCTTGGAGCAATCTAAGTGAGTTCGTCTCATCTTTGCTCAATCTAAGGGAGTTCGTCTTCTCGTGGACCAATCAATGGGAGTTCGTCTCCTCTGGGACAAATCTGGGGGAGTTCGTCTCCTCTTGGACCGATCTAAGGGAGTTCGTCTCCTCTTGGGCCAATCTAAGTTTGTTCGTCCCATCTTTACTTAATCAATGGGAGTTCGTCTCCTCTTGGACCAATCTAACGAAGTTCGTCCACTATTGGACCAATCAAAGGGAGTTCGTCTCCTCGTGGACCAATCTAAGGGAGTTCGTCTCCTCTTGGACCAATCTAAGGGAGTTCGTCTAATCTTTGCTTAATAAATGGGAGTTCGTCTCCTCCTGGACCAAACTAAGGTAGTTCGTCTCATCTTTGCTTCGACAATGGGAGTTCGTCTCGTCCTGGACCAATGTAAAGGAGTTCATCTCCTCTTGGAGCAATCTAAGGGAGTTCGTCTCCTCTTGGACCAATGTAAATGAGTTCGTCTCCTCTTCAAGCAATCTGAGGGAGTTCGTCTCCTCTTGGACCAATCAAAGGGAGTTCGTCTCCTCGTGGACCAATCTAAGGGAGTTCGTCTGCTCTTGGACCAATCTAAGGGAGTTCGTCTAATCTTTGCTTAAAAAATGGGAGTTCGTCTCCTCCTGGACCAAACTAAGGTAGTTCGTCTCATCTTTGCTTCAACAATGGGAGTTCGTCTCGTCCTGGACCAATGTAAAGGAGTTCGTCTCCTCTTGGAGCAATCTAAGGGAGTTCGTCTCCTCTTGGACCAATGTAAATGAGTTCGTCTCCTCTTCAAGCAATCTGAGGGAGTTCGTCTCCTCTTTGACCAATCTGAAGGAGTTCGTCTCCTCTTGGACAAATCTAAGTGAGTTGGTCTTCTCTTGGACAAATCTAGGGGAGTTTGTCTCCTCTTGGACCAATCGGAGGGAGTTCGTCTCCTATTGGACCGATCTAAGGGAGTTCGTCTCCTCTTGGGCCTATCTTTGTTTGTTCGTCCAATCTTTGCTTAATCAAAGGGAGTTCGTCACCTCTTGGACCAATCTAACGGAGTTCGTCTCCTCTTGGACGAATCAAAGGGAGTTCCTCTCCTCATGGACCAATCTAAGGGAGTTCGTCTCCTCTTGGACCAAACAAAGGGAGTTCGTCTCCTCATGGACCAATCTAAGGGAGTTCGTCTCCTCTTAGACCAAACAAAGGGAGTTCCTCTCCTCTTGGACCAATCTAAGGGTGTTCGTCTCCTCTTAGACCAGTATAAGGGAGGTTGTCTCCTCTTGGACCAATCGAAGTTAGTTCGTCTCCTCTTGGACGAATCAAAGGGAGTTCCTCTCCTCATGGACCAATCTAAGGGAGTTCGTCTCATCTTGGACCAAACAAAGGGAGTTCGTCTCCTCATGGACCAATCTAAGGGAGTTCGTCTCCTCTTAGACCAAACAAAGGGAGTTCCTCTCCTCTTGGACCAATCTAAGGGTGTTCGTCTCCTCTTAGACCAATATAAGGGAGGTCGTCTCCTCTTGGACCAATCTAAGTTAGCTCGTCTCATCTTTGCTTAATCAATGGGAGTTCGTCTCCTCTTGGACGAATCAAAGGGAGTTCGTCTCCTCATGGACCAATCTAAGGGAGTTCGTCTCCTCTTTGACCAAACAAAGGGAGTTCGTCTCCTCTTGTACCAATCTAAGGGTGTTCGTCTCCTCTTAGACCAATATAAGGGAGGTCGTCTCCTCTTGGACCAATCGAAGTTAGTTCGTCTCATCTTTGCTTAATCAACGGGAGTTCGTCTCCTCTTGGACCAACCAAAGGGAGTTTGTCTCCCCTTGGACCAATCTAAGTGAGTTCATCTCAACTTTGCTCAATCTAAGGGAGTTCGTCTCCTCTTGGACCAATCAAAGGGAGTTCGTCTCCTTTTGGACAAATCTAGGGGAGTTCGTCTCCTCTTGGGCCAATCTAAGTTTGTTCGTCCCATCTTTGCTTAATCAATGGGAGTTCGTCTCCTCTTGGACCAATCTAACGGAGTTCGTCTTCTCTTGGACCAATCAAAGGGAGTTCGTCTCCTCGTGGACCAATATAAGGGAGTTCGTCTCCTCTTGGACCAATCAAAGGGAGTTTGTCTCATCTTTGCTCAATCTAAGTTTGTTCGTCTCATCTTTTCTTAATCAATGGGAGTTCGTCTCATCTTGGACCAATCTAAGGGAGTTCGTCCCCTCTTGGGCAAATCTAGGTGCGTTCGTCTCATCTTTGCTCAATCTGTGGGAGTTCGTCTCCTCTTGGACCAATCTAAGTGAGTTCGCCTCATCTTTGCTCAATCTATGGGAGTTCGTCTCCTCTTAGACCAAACTAAGTTAGTTCGTCTCATCTTTGCTTCATCAATGGGAGTTCGTCTCGTCTTGGACCAATGTAAATGAGTTCGTCTACTCTTGGAACAATCTAAAGGAGTTCGTCTCCTCTTTGACCAATCTGAAGGAGTTCGTCACCTCTTGGACAAATCTACGTGAGTTTATCTAATCTTTGCTCAATCTAAGGGGGTTCGTCTCCTCTTGGACCAATCAAAGGGAGTTCGTCTCCTCTTGGACAAATCTAGGGGAGTTCGTCTCCTCTTGGACCAATCGAAGGGAGTTCGTCTCCTCTTGGACAAATCGAAGGGAGTTCGTCTACTCTTGGACAAATCTAGGGGAGTTCGTCTCCTCTTGGACCAATCGAAGGGACTTCGTCTCCTCTTGGGCCTATCTAAGTTTGTTTGTCCAATCTTTGCTTAATCAAAGGGAGTTCGTCTCCTCTTGGACCAATCTAACGGAGTTCGTCTCCTCTTGGACGAATCAAAGGGAGTTCGTCTCCTCAAGGACCAATCTAAGGGAGTTCGTCCCTTCTTGGACCAAACAAAGGATGTTTGTCTTCTCTTGGACCAATCTAAGGGTGTTCGTCTCCTCTTAGACCAATATAAGGGAGGTCGTCTCCTCTTGGACCAATCTAAGTTAGTTCGTCTCATCTTTGCTTAATCAATGGGAGTTCGTGTACTCTTGGACCAACCAAAGGGAGTTCGTATCCTCTTGGACCAATCTAAGTGAGTTCGTCTCATCTTTGCTCAATCTAAGGGAGTTCGTCTTCTCGTGGACCAATCAATGGGAGTTCGTCTCCTCTGGGACAAATCTAGGGGAGTTCGTCTCCTCTTGGACCGATCTAAGGGAGTTCGTCTCCTCTTGGGCCAATCTAAGTTTGTTCGTCCCATCTTTGCTTAATCAATGGGAGTTCGTCTCCTCTTGGACCAATCTAACGGAGTTCGTCTACTCTTGGACCAATCAAAGGGAGTTCGTCTCCTCGTGGACCAATCTAAGGGAGTTCGTCTCCTCTTGGACCAATCTAAGGGAGTTCGTCTAATCTTAGCTTAATAAATGGGAGTTCGTCTCCTCCTGGACCAAACTAAGGTAGTTCGTCTCATCTTTGCTTCGACAATGGGAGTTCGTCTCGTCCTGGACCAATGTAAAGGAGTTCGTCTCCTCTTGGAGCAATCTAAGGGAGTTCGTCTCCTCTTGGACCAATGTAAATGAGTTCGTCTTCTCTTCAAGCAATCTGAGGGAGTTCGTCTCCTCTTCGACCAATCTGAAGGAGTTCGTCTCCTCTTGGACAAATCTAAGTGAGTAGGTCTCCTCTTGGACAAATCTAGGGGAGTTTGTCACCTCTTGGACCAATCGAAGGGAGTTCGTCTCCTATTGGACCGATCTAAGGGAGTTCGTCTCCTCTTGGGCCTATCTTTGTTTGTTCGTCCAATTTTGCTTAATCAAAGGGAGTTCGTCACCTCTTGGACCAATCTAACGGAGTTCGTCTCCTCTTCGACGAATCAAAGGGAGTTCCTCTCCTCATGGACCAATCTAAGGGAGTTCGTCTCCTCTTGGAACAAACAAAGGGAGTTCGTCTCTTCATGGACCAATCTAAGGGAGTTCGTCTCCTCTTGGACCAAACAAAGGGAGTTCCTCTCCTCTTGGACCAATCTAAGGGTGTTCGTCTCCTCTTAGACCAATATAAGGGAGGTCGTCTCCTCTTGGACCAATCTAAGTTAGCTCGTCTCATCTTTGCTTAATCAATGGGAGTTCGTGTCCTCTTGGACCAACCAAAGGGAGTTCGTATCCTCTTGGACCAATCTAAGTGAGTTCGTCTCATCTTTGCTCAATCTAAGGGAGTTCGTCTTCTCGTGGACCAATCAATGGGAGTTCGTCTCCTCTGGGACAAATCTAGGGGAGTTCGTCTCCTCTTGGACCGATCTAAGGGAGTTCGTCTCCTCTTGGGCCAATCTAAGTTTGTTCGTCCCATCTTTGCTTAATCAATGGGAGTTCGTCTCCTCTTGGACCAATCTAACGGAGTTCGTCTTCTCTTGGACCAATCAAAGGGAGTTCGTCTCCTCGTGGACCAATCTAAGGGAGTTCGTCTCCTCTTGGACCAACCTAAGTTAGTTCGTCTCATCTTTGCTTCATTAATGGGAGTTCGTCTCGTTTTGGACCAATGTTAATGAGTTCGTCTCATCTTTGCTTCGACAATGGGAGTTCGTCTCGTCCTGGACCAATGTAAAGGAGTTCGTCTCCTCTTGGAGCAATCTAAGGGAGTTCGTCTCCTCTTGGACCAATGTAAATGAGTTCGTCTCCTCTTCAAGCAATCTGAGGGAGTTCGTCTCCTCTTTGACCAATCTGAAGGAGTTCGTCTCCTCTTGGACAAATCTAAGTGAGTTGGTCTCCTCTTGGACAAATCTAGGGGAGTTTGTCACCTCTTGGACCAATCGAAGGGAGTTCGTCTCCTATTGGACCGATCTAAGGGAGTTCGTCTCCTCTTGGGCCTATCTTTGTTTGTTCGTCCAATCTTTGCTTAATCAAAGGGAGTTCGTCACCTCTTGGACCAATCTAACGGGGTTCGTCTCCTCTTGGACGAATCAAAGGGAGTTCCTCTCCTCATTAACAATCTAAGGGAGTTCGTCTCCTCTTGGACCAAACAAAGGGAGTTCGTCTCCTCATGGACCAATCTAAGGGAGTTCGTCTCCTCTTGGACCAAACAAAGGGAGTTCCTCTCCTATTGGACCAATCTAAGGGTGTTCGTCTCCTCTTAGACCAATATAAGGGAGGTCGTCTCCTCTTGGACCAATCGAAGTTTGTTCGTCTCATCTTTGCTTAATCAACGGGAGTTCGTCTCCTCTTGGACGAATCAAAGGGAGTTCGTCTCCTCATGGACCAATCTAAGGGAGTTCGTCTCCTCTTGGACCAAACAAAGGGAGTTCGTCTCCTCTTGGACCAATCTAAGGGTGTTCGTCTCCTCTTAGACCAATATAAGGGAGGTCGTCTCCTCTTGGACCAATCGAAGTTAGTTCGTCTCATCTTTGCTTAATCAACGGGAGTTCGTCTCCTCTTGGACCAACCAAAGGGAGTTTGTCTCCTCTTCGACCAATCTAAGTGAGTTCGTCTCATCTTTGCTCAATCTAAGGGAGTCCATCTCCTCTTGGACCAATCAAAGGGAGTTCGTCTCCTTTTGGACAAATCTAGGGGAGTTCGTCTCCTCTTGGGCCAATCTAAGTTTGTTCGTCCCATCTTTGCTTAATCAATGGGAGTTCGTCTCCTCTTGGACCAATCTAACGGAGTTCGTCTTCTCTTGGACAAATCAAAGGGAATTCGTCTCCTCGTGGACCAATATAAGGGAGTTCGTCTCCTCTTGGACCAATCAAAGGGAGTTTGTCTCATCTTTGCTCAATCTAAGTTTGTTCGTCTCATCTTTTCTTAATCAATGGGAGTTCGTCTCATCTTGGACCAATCTAAGGGAGTTCGTCCCCTCTTGGGCAAATCTAGGTGCGTTCGTCTCATATTTGCTCAATCTATGGGAGTTCGTCTCCTCTTGGACCAATCTAAGTGAGTTCGCCTCATCTTTGCTCAATATAAGGGAGTTCGTCTGCTCTTAGACCAGTCAAACGAAGTTCGTCTCCTTTTGCACCAATCAAACGGAGTTCGTCTCCTCTTGGACCAATCTAAGGGAGTTCGTCTCCTCTTGGAGCAATCTAACGGAGTTCGTCTCCACTTGGAGCAATCTAAGGGAGTTCGTCTCCTCGTGGACCAATCTATGGGAGTTCGTCTCCACTTGGACCAATCTAAAGGAGTTCGTCTCCTTTTGGACCAATCTAAGGGAGTTCGTCTTCTCGTGGACCAATCTAAGGGAGTTCGTCTCCTCTTAGACCAACCTAAGTTAGTTCGTCTCATCTTTGCTTCATCAATGGGAGTTCGTCTCGTCTTGGACCAATGTAAATGAGTTCGTCTCCTCTTGGAGCAATCTAAGGGAGTTCATCTTCTCTTTGACCAATCTGAAGGAGTTCGTCTCCTCTTGGACAAATCTAAGTGAGTTCGTCTAATATTTACTCAATCTAAGGGAGTTCGTCTCCTCTTGGACCAATCGAAGGGAGTTCGTCTCATCTTTTGCTGAATCTATGTTTGTTCGTCTCATCTTCTCTTAATCAATGGGAGTTCGTCTCCTCTTAGACCTAAGTAAGTTAGTTCGTCTCATCTTTGCTTCATCAATGATAGTTCGTCTCGTCTTGGACCAATGTAAATGACTTCGTCTCCTCTTCAAGCAATATGAGGGAGTTTTTCTCTTCTTTGACCAATCTGAAGGAGTTCATCTCCTCTTGGACAAATCTAAGTGAGTTGGTCTCCTCTTGGACGAATCTAGGGGAGTTTGTCTCCTTTTGGACCAATCGAAGGGGGTTCGTCTCCAATTGGACCGATCTAAGGGAGTTCGTCTCCTCTTAGACAAAACTAAGTTAGTTCGTCTCATCTTTGCTTCATCAAAGGAAGTTCGTCTCGTCTTGGACCAATGTAAATGAGTTGGTCTCCTCTTGGAGCAATCTAAGGGAGTTCGTGTCCTCTTTGACCAATCTGAAGGAGTTCGTCTCCTCTTGGACAAATCTAAGTGAGTTCGTCTAATCTTTGATCAATCTATGGGAGTTCGTCTCCTCTTGGACCAATCTAAGGGTGTTCGTCTCCTCGTGGACAAATCTATGGGAGTTCGTCTCCTCTTAGACCAAACTAAGTTAGTTCGTCTCATCTTTGCTTCATCATTGGGAGTTCGTCTCGTCTTGGACCAATGTAAATGAGTACGTCTCCTCTTGGACCAATCAAAGGGAGTTCGTCTCCTCGTGGACCAATCTAAGGGAGTTCGTCTCATCTCTGCTTAATCAATGGGAGTTCGTCTCCTCATGGACCAATCAAAGGGAGTTCGTCTCATCTTTGCTCAATCTAAGTTTGTTCGTCTCATCTTTGCTTAATCAATGGGAGTTCGTCCCCTCTTGGACCAATCTAAGGGAGTTCGTGTCCTCTTGGGCAACTCAAGGTGAGTTCGTCTCATCTTTGCTCAATCTAAGGGAGTTCGTCTCCTCTTGGACCAGTCTAAGTGAGTTCGCCTCATCTTTGCTCAATATAAGGGAGTTCGTCTCCTTTTCGACAAATCTAAGTGAGTTCGCCTCATCTTTGCTCAATCTAAGGGAGTTCGTCTCCTCTTAGACCAATCAAACGGAGTTCGTCTCCTTTTGCACCAATCAAACGGAGTTCGTCTCCTCTTGGACCAATCTAACGGAGTTCATCTCCCCTTGGAGCAATCTAAGGGAGTTCGCCTCCTCGTGGACCAATCTAAGGGAGTTCGTCTCCTCTTAGACCAAACTAATTTAGTTCGTCTCATCTTTGCTTCATCAAAGGAAGTTCGTCTCGTCTTGGACCAATGTAAAACAGTTCGTCTCCTCTTGGAGCAATCTAAGGGAGTTGGTCTCCTCTTTGACCAATCTGAAGGAGTTCGTGTCCTCTTGGACAAATCTAAGTGAGTTCTTCTAATCTTTGATCAATCTAAGTGAGTTCGTCTCCTCTTGGACCAATCTAGGGGAGTTTGTCTCCTCGTGGACAAATCTATGGGAGTTCGTATCCTCTTAGACCAAACTAAGTTAGTTCGTCTCATCTTTGCTTCATCAATGGGAGTTCGTCTCGTCTTGGACCAATGTAAATGAGTTCGTCTACTCTTGGAACAATCTAAAGGAGTTCGTCTCCTCTTTGACCAATCTGAAAGAGTTCGTCACCTCTTGGACAAATCTACGTGAGTTTATCTAATCTTTGCTCAATCTAAGGGAGTTCGTCTACTCTTGGACCAATCAAAGGGAGTTCGTCTCCTCTTGGACAAATCTAGGGGAGTTCGTCTCCTCTTGGACCAATCGAAGGGAGTTCGTCTCCTCTTGGACAAATCGAAGGGAGTTCGTCTACTCTTGGACAAATCTAGGGGAGTTCGTCTCCTCTTGGACCAATCGAAGGGAGTTCGTCTCCTCTTGGGCCTATCTAAGTTTGTTTGTCCAATCTTTGCTTAATCAAAGGGAGTTCGTCTCCTCTTGGACCATTCTAACGGAGTTCGTCTCCTCTTGGACGAATCAAAGGGAGTTCGTCTCCTCAAGGACCAATCTAAGGGAGTTCGTCCCCTTTTGGACCAAACAAAGGATGTTTGTCTTCTCTTGGACCAATCTAAGGGTGTTCGTCTCCTCTTAGACCAATATAAGGGAGGTCGTCTCCTCTTGGACCAATCTAAGTTAGTTCGTCTCATCTTTGCTTAATCAATGGGAGTTCGTGTCCTCTTGGACCAACCAAAGGGAGTTCGTATCCTCTTGGACCAATCTAAGTGAGTTCGTCTCATCTTTGCTCAATCTAGGGGAGTTCCTCTTCTCGTGGACCAATCAATGGGAGTTCGTCTCCTCTGGGACAAATCTAGGGGAGTTCGTCTCCTCTTGGACCGATCTAAGGGAGTTCGTCTCCTCTTGGGCCAATCTAAGTTTGTTCGTCCCATCTTTGCTTAATCAATGGGAGTTCGTCTCCTCTTGGACCAATCTAACGGAGTTCGTCTACTCTTGGACCAATCAAAGGGAGTTCGTCTCCTCGTGGACCAATCTAACGGAGTTCGTCTTCTCTTGGACCAATCTAAGGGAGTTCGTCTAATCTTTTCTTAATAAATGGGAGTTCGTCTCCTCCTGGACCAAACTAAGGTAGTTCGTCTCATCTTTGCTTCCACAATGGGAGTTCGTCTCGTCCTGGACCAATGTAAAGGAGTTCGTCTCCTCTTGGAGCAATCTAAGGGAGTTCGTCTCCTCTTGGACCAATGTAAATGAGTTCGTCTCCTCTTCAAGCAATCTGAGGGAGTTCGTCTCCTCTTCGACCAATCTCAAGGAGTTCGTCTCCTCTTGGACAAATGTAAGTGAGTTGGTCTCCTCTTGGACAAATCTAGGGGAGTTTGTCACCTCTTGGACCAATCGAAGGGAGTTCGTCTCCTATTGGACCGATCTAAGGGAGTTTGTCTCCTCTTGGGCCTATCTTTGTTTGTTCGTCCAATTTTGCTTAATCAAAGGGAGTTCGTCACCTCTTGGACCAATCTAACGGAGTTCGTCTCCTCTTCGACGAATCAAAGGGAGTTCCTCTCCTCATGGACCAATCTAAGGGAGTTCGTCTCCTCTTGGAACAAACAAAGGGAGTTCGTCTCCTCATGGACCAATCTAAGGGAGTTCGTCTCCTCTTGGACCAAACAAAGGGAGTTCCTCTCCTCTTGGACCAATCTAAGGGTCTTCGTCTCCTCTTAGACCAATATAAGGGAGGTCGTCTCCTCTTGGACCAATCGAAGTTAGTTCGTCTCATCTTTGCTTAATCATCGGGAGTTCGTCTCCTCTTGGACGAATCAAAGGGAGTTCTTCTCCTCATGGACCAATCTAAGGGAGTTCGTCTCCTCTTGGACCAAACAAAGGGAGTTCGTCTCCTCTTGGACCAATCTAAGGGTGTTCGTCTCCTCTTAGACCAATATAAGGGAGGTCGTCTCCTCTTGGACCAATCGAAGTTAGTTCGTCTCATCTTTGCTTAATCAACGGGAGTTCGTCTCCTCTTGGACCAACCAAAGGGTGTTTGTCTCCTCTTGGACCAATCTAAGTGAGTTCGTCTCATCTTTGCTCAATCTAAGGGAGTTCGTCTCCTCTTGGACCAATCAAAGGGAGTTCGTGTCCTTTTGGACAAATCTAGGGGAGTTCGTCTCCTCTTGGGCCAATCTAAGTTTGTTCGTCCCATCATTTCTTAATCAATGGGAGTTCGTCTCCTCTTGGACCAATCTAACGGAGTTCGTCTTCTCTTGGACCAATCAAAGGGAGTTCGTCTCCTCGTGGACCAATATAAGGGAGTTCGTCTCCTCTTGGACCAATCAAAGGGAGTTTGTCTCATCTTTGCTCAATCTAAGTTTGTTCGTCTCATCTTTTCTTAATCAATGGGAGTTCGTCTTATCTTGGACCAATCTAAGGGAGTTCGTCCCCTCTTGGGCAAATCTAGGTGCGTTCGTCTCATCTTTGCTCAATCTATGGGAGTTCGTCTCCTCTTGGACCAATCTAAGTGAGTTCGCCTCATCTTTGCTCAATCTAAGGGAGTTCGTCTGCTCTTAGACCAGTCAAACGAAGTTCGTCTCCTTTTGCACCAATCAAACGGAGTTCGTCTCCTCTTGGACCAATCTAAGGGAGTTCGTCTCCTCTTGGACCAATCTAACGGAGTTCGTCTCCACTTGGAGCAATCTAAGTGAGTTCGTCTCCTCGTGGACCAATCTATGGGAGTTCGTCTCCTCTTAGACCAAACTAAGTTAGTTCGTCTCAGCTTTGCTTCATCAGAGGAAGATCGTCTCGTCTTGGACCAATGTAAATCATTTCGTCTCCTCTTGGAGCAATCTAAGGGAGTTCGTCTCCTCTTTGACCAATCTGAAGGAGTTCATCTCCTCTTGGACAAATCTAGCTAAGTTCGTCTAATATTTGCTCAATCTAAGGGAGTTCGTGTCCTCTTGGACCAATCTAAGGGAGTTCATCTCCTTTTTGGGCCTATCTAAGTTTGTTCGTCCAATCTTTGCATAATCAAAGGGAGTTCGTCTCCTCTTGGACCAATCTAAGTTAGTTCGTCACAGCTTTGCTTAATCAATGGGAGTTCGTGTCGTCTTGGACCAAACAAAGGGAGTTCGTCTCCTCTTGGACCAATCAAAGTGAGTTCGTCTCATCTTTGCTCAATGTAAGGGAGTTCGTCTCCATTTGGACCAATCAAACGGAGTTTGTCTCCTCTTGGACCAATCGAAGGGAGTTCGTCTCCTCTTAGACCAATCTAAGGGAGTTCGTCTCCTCTTGGACCAATCTAAGGGAGTTCGTCTCCACTTGGACCAATCTAAAGGAGTTCGTCTCCTTTTGGACCAATCTAAGGGAGTTCGTCTTCTCGTGGACCAATCTCAGGGAGTTCGTCTCCTCTTAGACCAACCTAAGTTAGTTCGTCTCATCTTTGCTTCATCAATGGGAGTTCGACTCGTCTTGGACCAATGTAAATGAGTTCGTCTGCTCTTGGAGCAATCTAAGGGAGTTCATCTCCTCTTTGACCAATCTGAAGGAGTTCGTCTCCTCTTGGACAAATCTAAGTGAGTTCGTCTAATGTTTGCTCAATCTAAGGGAGTTCGTGTCCTCTTGGACCAATCAAAGGGAGTTCGTCTCATCTTTGCTCAATCTATGTTTGTTCGTCTCATCTTCTCTTAATCAATGGGAGTTCGTCTCCTCTTAGACCTAAGTAAGTTAGTTCGTCTCATCTTTGCTTCATCAATGAGAGTTCGTCTCGTCTTGGACCAATGTAAATGAGTTCGTCTCCGCTTCAAGCAATCTGAGGGAGTTTTTCTCCTCTTTGATCAATCTAAAGGAGTTCGTCTCCTCTTGGACAAATCTAAGTGAGTTGGTCTCCTCTTGGACAAATCTAGGGGAGTTTGTCTCCTCTTGGACCAATCGAAGGGAGTTCGTCTCCTATTGGACCGATCTAAGGGAGTTCGTCTCCTCTTGGGCCTATCTTTGTTTGTTCGTCCAATCTTTGCTTAATCAAAGGGAGTTCGTCACCTCTTGGACCAATCTAACGGAGTTCGTCTCCTCTTGGACGAATCAAAGGGAGTTCCTCTCCTCATGGACCAATCTAAGGGAGTTCGTCTCCTCTTGGACCAAACAAAGGGAGTTCGTCTCCTCTTGGACCAATCTAAGGGTGTTCGTGTCCTCTTAGACCAATATAACGGAGGTCGTCTCCTCTTGGACCAAACGAAGTTAGTTCGTCTCATCTTTGCTTAATTAATGGGAGTTCGTCTCCTCTTGGACCAACCAAAGGGAGTTTGTCTCCTCTTGGACCAATCTAAGTGAGTTCGTCTCATCTTTGCTCAATCTAAGGGAGTTCGTCTCCTCTTGGACCAATCAAAGGGAGTTCGTCTCCTTTTGGACAAATCTAGGGGAGTTCGTCTCCTCTTGGGCCAATCTAAGTTTGTTCGTCCCATCTTTGCTTAATCAATGGGAGTTATTCTCCTCTTGGACCAATCTAACGGAGTTCATCTTCTCTTGGACCAATCAAAGGGAGTTCGTCTCCTCGTGGACCAATATAAGGGAGTTCGTCTCCTCTTGGACCAATCAAAGGGAGTTTGTCTCATCTTTGCTCAATCTAAGTTTGTTCGTCTCATCTTTTCTTAATCAATGGGAGTTCGTCTCATCTTAGACCAATCTAAGGGAGTTCGTCCCCTCTTGGGCAAATCTAGGTGCGTTCGTCTCATCTTTCCTCAATCTATGGGAGTTCGTCTCCTCTTGGACCAATCTAAGTGAGTTCGCCACATGTTTGCTCAATCTAAGGGAGTTCGTCTGCTCTTAGACCAGTCAAACGAAGTTCGTCTCCTTTTGCACCAATGAAACGGAGTTCGTCTCCTCTTGGACCAATCTAAGGGAGTTCGTCTCCTCTTGGACCAATCTAACGAAGTTCGTCTCCACTTGGAGCAATCTAAGGGAGTTCGTCTCCTCGTGGACCAATCTAAGGGAGTTCGTCTCCTCTTAGACCAAACTAAGTTAGTTCGTCTTAGCTTTGCTTCATCAGAGGTAGTTCGTCTCGTCTTGGACCAATGTAAATGAGTTTGTCTCCTCTTGGAGCAATCTAAGGGAGTTCGTCTCATCTTTGACCAATCTGAAGGAGTTCGTCTCCTCTTGGACAAATCTATGTGAGTTCGTCTAATATTTGCTCAATCTAAGGGAGTTCGTCTCCTCTTGGACCAATGTAAGGGAGTTCGTCTCCTCGTGGACAAATCTATGGGAGTTCGTCTCCTCGTAGACCAAACTAAGTTAGTTCGTCTCATCTTTGCTTCATCAATGGGAGTTCGTCTCGTCTTGGACCAATGTAAATGAGTTCGTCTCCTCTTGGAGCAATCTAAGGGAGTTCGTCTGCTCTTTGACCAATCTGAAGGAGTTCGTCTCCTCGTGGACAAATCTAAGTGAGTTCGTCTAATCTTTGCTTAATCTAAGGGAGTTCGTCTCCTCTTGGACCAATCAGAGGGAGTTCGTCACCTCTTGGACAAATCTAGGGGAGTTCGTCTCCTCTTGGACCAATCGAAGGGAGTTCGTCTCCTCTTGGACCAATCTAAGGGAGTTCGTCTCCTATTGGGCCTATCTAAGTTTGTTCGCTAATCTTTGCTTAATCAAAGGGAGTTCGTCTCCTCTTGGACGAATCAAAGGGAGTTCCTCACCTCATGGACCAATCTAAGGGAGTTCATCTCCTGTTGGACGAATCTAAGTTAGTTCGTCTCATCTTTGCTTAATCAATGGGAGTTCGTCTCCTCTTGGACCAATCAAAGGGGGTTCGTCTCATCTTTGATCAATCTAAGTTTGTTCGTCTCATATTTTCTTAATCCATGGGAGTTCGTCTCCTCTTGGACTAATCTATGGGAGTTCATCTCCTCTTCGACCAATCTAGGTGAGTTCGTCACATCTTTGCTCAATCTAAGGGAGTTCGTCTCCTCTTGGATCAATATAAGTGAGTTCGTCTCATCCTTGCTAAATCTAAGGGAGTTCGTCTCCTCTTGGACCAATCAAACGGAGTTCGTCTCATCTTGCACCAATCAAACGGAGTTGGTCTCCTCTTGGACCAATCGAAGGGACTTCGTCTCCTCTTGGACCAATCTAACGGAGTTCGTTTCCTCTTGCACCAATCTAAGGGAGTTTGTCTCCTCGTGGACCAATCTAAGGGAGTTCGTCTCCACTTGCACCAATCTAAAGGAGTTCGTCTCCTTTTGGACCAATCTAAGGGAGTTCGTCTTCTCGTGGACCAATCTAAGGGAGTTCGTCTCCTCTTAGACCAACCTAAGTTAGTTCGTCTCATCTTTGCTTCATTAATGGGAGTTCGTCTCGTTTTGGACCAATGTTAATGAGTTCGTCTCCTCTTGGAGCAATCTAAGGGAGGTCGTCTCCTCTTGACCAATCTGAAGGAGTTCGTCTCCTCTTGGACAAATATAAGTGAGTTCATCTCATCTTTGGTAAATCTAAGGGAGTTCGTCTCCTCTTGGATCAATCTAAGTGAGTTCGTCTCATCCTTGCTCAGTCTAAGGGAGTTCGTCTCCTCTTGGACCAATCAAACGGAGTTCGTCTCCTCTTAGACCAAACTAAGTTAGTTCGTCTCTTCTTTGCTTCATTAGAGGATGTTCGTCTCATCTTGGACCAATGTAAATGAGTTCATCTGCTCTTAGAGCAATCTATGGGAGTTCGTGTCCTCTTTGACCAATCGGAAGGAGTTCGTCTCCTCTTGGACAAATCTATGTGAGTTCGTCTAATCTTTGCTCAATCTAAGGGAGTTCATCTCCTCTTTGACCAATCTAAGGGAGTTCGTCTGCTCTTTGACCAATCTGAAGGAGTTCGTCTCCTCTTGGACAAATCAAAGTGGGTTCGTCTAATCTTTGTTCAATCTAAGGGAGTTCGTCTCCTCTTGGACCAATCAAAGGGAGTTCGTCTCCTCTTGGACAAATCTAGGGGAGTCCGTCTCCTCTTGGACCAATCGAAGGGAGTTCATGTCCTCTTGGACCGAACTAAGGGAGTTCGTCTCCTCTTGGGCCTATCTAAGTTTGTTCCATAATCTTTGCTTAATCAAAGTGAGTTCGTCTCCTCTTGGACCAATCTAACGGAGTTTGTCTCCTCTTGGACGAATGAAAGGGAGTTCGTCACCTCATGGACCAATCTGAGGGAGTTCATCTCCTCTTGGATGAATCTAAGTTAGTTCGTCTCATCTTTGCTTAATCAAGGGTAGTTCGTCTCCTCTTGGACCAATCAAAGGGGGTTCGTCTCATCTTTGATCAATCTAAGTTTGTTCGTCTCATCTTTTCTTAATCCATGGGAGTTCGTCTCCTCATGGACCAATCTAAGGGAGTTCGTCTCCTCTTGGACCAATCTAAGGGAGTTCGTCTCCTCTTGGACCAAACAAACGGAGTTCGTCTCCTCTTGCACCAATCAAAGGGTGTTCGTCTCCTCTTAGACCAATATAAGGGAGGTCGTCTCCTCTTGGACCAATCTGAGTTAGTTCGTCTCATCTTTGCTTAATCAATGCGAGTTCGTGTCCTCCTGGACCAAACAAAGGGAGTTCACCTCCTCTTTGACCAATCAAAGTGAGTTCGTCTCATCTTTGCTCAATCTAAGGGAGTTCGTCTCCTCTTGGACCAATCAAACGGAGTTCGTCTACTCTTGCACCAATCTAAGGGAGTTCGTCTCCTCTTGGACCAATCTAAGGGAGTTCGTCTCCTCTTGGACCAATCTAAGGGAGTTCAACTTCTCTTGGACCAAACAAAGGGAGTTCGTCTCCTCTTGGTCTAATCTAAGGGTGTTCGTCTCCTCTTAGACCAATATAACGGAGGTCGTCTCCTCTTGGACCAATCTAAGTTAGTTCGTCTCATCTTTGCTTAATCAATGGGAGTTCGTGTCTTCTTGGACCGAGCTAAGGGAGTTCATCTCCTTTTGGGCCTATCTAAGTTTATTCGTCCAATCTTTGCTTAATCAAAGGGAGTTCGTCTCCTCTTGGACCAATCTAACGGAGTTCGTCTCCTCTTGGACGAATCAAAGGGATTCGTCTCCTCATTGACCAATCTAAGGGAGTTCGTCTCCTCTTGGACCAAACAAAGGGAGTTCATCTCCTCTTGGACCAATCCAAGGGTGTTCGTCTCCTCTTAGACCAATATAAGGGAGGTTGTCTCCTCTTGGGCCAATCAAAGTTAGTTCGTCTCATCTTTGCTTAATCAATGGGAGTTATTGTCCTCTTGGACCAAACAAACGGAGTTCGTCTCCTCTTGCACCAATCAAACGGAGTTCGTCTCCTCTTGGACCAATCTAAGGGAGTTCGTCTCCTCTTGGACCAATCTAAGGGAGTTCGTCTCCTCTTGGACCAATCTAAGGGAGTTCGTCTCCTCTTGGACCAATCGAAGGGAGTTCGTCTCCTCTTGGACCGATCTAAGGGAGTTCGTCTCCTCTTGGACCAAACATAGGGAGTTCGTCTCCTCTTGGACGAATCTAAGGGTGTTCGTCTCCTCTTGGACCAATATAAGGGACGTCGTCTCCTCTTGGACCAATCTAAGTTAGTTCGTCTCATCTTTGCTTAATCAATGGGAGTTCGTGTCCTCTTGGACCAAACAAAGGTAGTTCGTCCCCTCTTGCCCAATCAAAGTGAGCTTGTCTCATCTTTGCTCAATCTAAGGGAGTTCGTCTCCTCTTGGACCAACCAAACGGAGTTCGTCTCCTCTTGCACCAATCAAACGGAGTTCGTCTCCTCTTGGACCAATCTAAGGGAGTTCGTCTCCTCTTGGACCAATCTAAGGGAGTTCGTCTCCTCTTGGACCAATCGAAGGGAGTTCGTCTCCTCTTGGACCGATCTAAGGGAGTTCGTCTCCTCTTGGGCCTATCTAAGTTCGTTCGTCCAATCTTTGCTTAATCAAAGGCAGTTCGTCTCCTCTTGGACCAATCTAACGGAGTTCGTCTCCTCTTGGACCAATCTAACGGTGTTCGTCTCCTCCTAGACCAATATAAGGGAGGTCGTCTCCTCTTGGACCAATCTAAGTTAGTTCGTCTCATCTTTGCTTAATCAATGCGAGTTCTGTCCCCTTGGACCAAACAAAGGTTTTCGTCTCCTCTTGGACCAATCTAAGTGAGTTCGTCTCATCTTTGCTCAATCTAAGGGAGTTCGTCTCCTCTTGGACAAATCTAGGGGAGTTCGTCTCCTCTTGGACCGATCAAAGGGAGTTCATCTCCTCTTTGGCCTATCTACGTTTTTCGTCCAATCTTTGCTTAATCAAAGGGAGTTCATCTCCTCTTGGACCATTCGAACAGAGTTCATCTCCTCTTGGACCAATCAAAGGGAGTTCGTCTCCTCATGGACTAATCTAAGGGATTTCGTCTCCTCTTGGACCAATCTAACGGAGTTCGTCTCATCTTTGTTTAATCAATGGGAGTTTGTCTCCTCTTGGACCAATCGAACGGAGTTCGACACCTCTTGGACCAATCTAAGTTATTTCGTCTCAACTTTGCTCAATCTAAGGGAGTTCGTCTCCTCTTGGACCAATCAAAGGGATTTCGTCTCCTCTAGGACAAATCTAGGGGAGTTCGTCTCCTCTTGGACCAATCTAAGGGAGTTCGTCTCCTCTTGGGCCTATCTTTGCTTAGTCAAAGGGAGTTCGTCTCCTCTTGGACCAATCTAACGGAGTTCGTCTCCTCTTGGACGAATCAAAGGGATTCGTCTCCTCATTGACCAATCTAAGGGAGTTCGTCTCCTCTAGGACAAAACAAAGGGAGTTCGTCTCCTCTTGGACCAAGCTAAGGGTGTTCGTCTCCTCTTAGACCAATATAACGAAGGTCGTCTCCTCTTGGACCAATCTAAGTTAGTTCGTCTCATCTTTGCTTAATCAATGGGAGTTCGTGTCCTCTTGGACCAAACAAAGGGAGTTCGCCTCCTCTTGGACCAATCAAAGTGAGTTCGTCTCATCTTTGCTCAATCTAATGGAGTTCGTCTCCTCTTGGACCAATCCAACAGAGTTCGTCTCCTCTTGCAGCAATCAAACGGAGTTCGTCTCCTCTTGGACCAATCTAAGGGAGTTCGTCTCCTCTCGGACCAATCTAAGGGAATTCGTCTCCTCTTGGACCAAACAAAGGGAGTTCGTCTCCTCTTGGTCCATTCTAAGGGTGTTCGTCTCCTCTTAGACCAATATAAGGGAGGTCGTCTCCTCTTGAACCAATCTAAGTTAGTTCGTCTCATCTTTGCTTAATGAATGGGAGTTCGTGTCCTCTTGGACCGAGCTAAGGGAGTTCATCTCCTTTTGAGCCTATCTAAGTTTATTCGTCCAATCATTCCTTAATCAAAGGGAGTTCGTCTCCTCTTGGACCAATCTAACGGAGTTCATCTCCTTTTGGACGAATCAAAGGGATTCGTCTCCTCATTGACCAATCTAAGGGAGTTCGTCTCCTCTTGGACCAAACAAAGGGAGTTCGTCTCCTCTTGGACCAATCTAAGGGTGTTCGTCTCCTCTTGGACCAATATAAGGGAGGTCGTCTCCTCTTGGAACAATCTAAGTTAGTTCGACTCATCTTCGCTTAATCAATGGGAGTTCGTGTCCTCTAGGACCAAACAAAGGTAGTTCGTCTCCTCTTGGACCAATCAAAGTGAGCTTGTCTCATCTTTGCTCAATCTAAGGGAGTTCGTCTCCTCTTGGACCAACCAAACGGAGTTCGTCTCCTCTTGCACCAATAAAACGGAGTTCGTCTCCTCTTGGACCAATCTAAGGGAGTTCGTCTCCTCTTGGACCAATCTGAGGGAGTTCGTCTCCTCTTGGACCAATCGAAGGGAGTTCGTCTCCTCTTGGACCGATCTAAGGGAGTTCGTCTCCTCTTGGGCCTATCTAAGTTTGTTCGTCCAATCTTTGCTTAATCAAAGGGAGTTCGTCTCCTCCTGGACCAATCTAACGGAGTTCGTCTCCTCTTGGACCAATCTAACGGTGTTCGTCTCCTCTTAGACCAATATAAGGGAGGTCGTCTCCCCTTGGACCAATCTAAGTTAGTTCGTCTCATCTTTGCTTAATCAATGCGAGTTCTGTCCCCTTGGACCAAAGAAAGGGAGTTCGTCTCCTCTTGGACAAATCAAATTAAGTTCGTCTCAACTTTGCACAATCTAAGGGAGTTCGTCTCCTCTTGGACCAATCTAAGGGAGTTCTTCTCCTCTTGGACCAATCGAAGGGAGTTCGTCTCCTCTTGGACCGATCTAAGGGAGTTCGTCTCGTCTTGGGCCTATCTAAGTTTGTTCGTTCTTTGCGTAATCAAAGGGAGTTCGTCTCCTCTTGCACCAATCTAACGGAGTTCGTCTCCTCTTGGACGAATCAAAGGGATTCGTCTCCTCATTGACCAATCTAAGGGAGTTCGTCTCCTCTTGGACCAAACAAAGGGAGTTCGTCTCCTCTTGGACCAATATAAGAGAGGTCGTCTCCTCTTGGACCAATCTAAGTTAGTTCGTCTCATCTTTGCTTAATCAATGGGAGTTCGTGTCCTCTTGGACCAAACAAAGATAGTTCGTCTCCTCTTGGGACAATCAAAGTGAGTTCGTCTCATCTTTCCTCAATCTAAGGGAGTTCGTCTCCACTTGGACCAACCAAACGGAGTTCGTCTCCTCTTGCACCAATCAAATGGAGTTCGTCTCCTCTTGGACCAATCTAAGGGGTTTCGTCTCCTCTTGGACCAATCTAAAGGAGTTCGTCTCCTCTTGGACCAATCGAAGGGGGTTCGTCTCCTGTTAGACCGATCTAAAGGAGTTCGTCTTCTCTTGGACCTATCTAAGTTTGTTCGTCCAATCTTTGCTTAATCAAAGGGAGTTCGTCTCCTCTTGGACCAATCTAACGAAGTTCGTCTCCTCTTGGACGAATCAAAGGGATTCGTCTCCTCATTGACCAATCTAAGGGAGTTCGTCTCCTCTTGGACCAAACAAAGGGAGTTCGTCTCCTCTTGGACCAATCTAAGGGTGTTCGTCTCCTCTTAGACCAATATAAGGGAGGTCGTCTCCTCTTGGACCAATCTAACTTAGTTCGTCTCATCTTTGCTTAATCAATGGGAGTTCGTGTCCCCTTGGACCAAACAAAGGGAGTTCGCCTCCTCTTGGACCAATCAAAGTGAGTTCGTCTCATCTTTGCTCAATCTAAGGGAGTTCGTCTCCTCTTGGACCAATCAAACGGAGTTCGTCTCCTCTTGCACCAATCAAACGGAGTTCGTCTCCTGTTGAACCAATCTAAGGGAGTTCGTCTCCTCTTGGACCAATCTAAGGGAGTTCGTCTCCTCTTGGACCAAACAAAGGGAGTTCGTCTCCTCTTGGTCTAATCTAAGGGTGTTCGTCTCCTCTTAGACCAATATAAGGGAGGTCGTCTCCTCTTGGACCAATCTAAGTTAGTTCGTATCATCTTTGCTTAATCAATGGGAGTTCGTGTCATCTTGGACCGTGCTAAGGGAGTTCATCTCCTTTTGGGCCTATATAAGTTTATTCGTCCAATCTTTGCTTAATCAAAGGTAGTTCGTCTCTTCTTGGACCAATCTAATGGAGTTCGTCTCCTCTTGGACGAATCAAAGGGATTCGTCTCCTCATTGACCAATCTAAGGGAGTTCATCTCCTTTTGGACTAATCAAAGTTAGTTCGTCTCAACTTTGCACAATCTAAGGGAGTTCGTCTCCTCTTGGCCCAATCAAACGGAGTTCGTCTCCTCTTACACCAATCAAACGGAGTTCGTCTCCTCTTGGACCAATCTAAGGGAGTCAATCTCCTATTGGACCAATCTAACGAAGTTCGTCTCCTTTTGGACCAATCTAACGGAGTTCGTCTCCTCTTGGACGAATCAAAAGGATTCGTCTCCTCATTGACCAATCTAAGGGAGTTCGTCTCCTCTTGGACCAAACAAAGGGAGTTCGTCTCCTCTTGGATCAATCTAAGGGTGTTCGTCTCCTCTGAGACCATTATAAGGGATGTCGTCTCCTCTTGGAGCAATCTAAGTTAGTTCGTCTCATCTTTGCGTAATCAATGGGAGTTCGTGTTCTCTTGGACCAAACAAAGGGAGTTCGTCTCCTCTTGGACTAATCAAATTGAGTTCGTCTCAACTTTGCACAATCTAAGGGAGTTCGTCTCCTCTTGGACCAATCAAACGGAGTTCGTCTCCTCTTGGACCAATCTAAGGGTGTTCGTCTCCTCTTAGACCAATAAATGGGAGGTCGTCTCCTCTTGGACCAATCTAAGGGAGTTCGTCTCCTCTTGGACCCAACAAAGGGAGTTCGTCTCCTCTTGGACCAATCTAAGGGTGTTCGTCTCCTCTTAGACCAATATAAGGGAGGTCGTCTCCTCTTGGACCAATCTAAGTTAGTTCGTCTCATCTTTGCTTAATCAATGGGAGTTCGTGTCCCCTTGGACCAAACAAAGGGAGTTCACCTCCTCTTTGACCAATCAAAGTGAGTTCGTCTCATCTTTGCTCAATCTAAGGGAGTTCGTCTCCTCTTGGACCAAACAAACGGAGTTCGTCTCCTCTTGCACCAATCAAACGGAGTTCGTCTCCTCTTGGACCAATCTAAGGGAGTTCGTCTCCTCTTGGACCAATCGAAGGGAGTTCAACTCCTCTTGGACCAAACAAAGGGAGTTCGTCTCCTCTTGGTCTAATCTAAGGGTGTTCGTCTCCTCTTAGACCAATATAACGGAGGTCGTCTCCTCTTGGACCAATCTAAGTTAGTTCGTCTCATCTTTCCTTAATCAATGGGAGTTCGTGTCCTCTTGGACCGAGCTAAGGGAGTTCATCTCCTTTTGGGCCTATCTAAGTTTATTCGTCCAATCTTTGCTTAATCAAAGGGAGTTCGTCTCCTCTTGGACCAATCTAACGGAGTTCGTCTCCTCTTGGACGAATCAAAGGGATTCGTCTCCTCATTGACCAATCTAAGGGAGTTCGTCTCCTCTTGGACCAAACAAAGGGAGTTCATCTCCTCTTGGACCAATCTAAGGGTGTTCGTCGCCTCTTAGACCAATATAAGGGAGGTCGTCTCCTCTTGGACCAATCTAAGTTAGTTCGTCCCATCTTTGCTTAATCAATGGGAGTTCGTGTCCTCTTGGACCAAACAAAGGGAGTTCGTCTCCTCTTGGACCAATCAAAGTGAGTTCGTCTCATCTTTGCTCAATCTAAGGGAGTTCGTCTCCTCTTGGACCAATCAAACGGAGTTCGTCTCCTCTTGGACCAATCAAACGGAGTTCGTCTCCTCTTGGACCAATCTAAGGGAGTTCGTCTCCTCTTGGACCAATCTAAGGGAGTTCGTCTCCTCTTGGACCGATCTAAGGGAGTTCGTCTCCTCTTGGACCGATCTAACGGAGTTCGTCTCCTCTTGGACGAATCAAAGGGATTCGTCTCCTCATTGACAATCTAAGGGAGTTCATCTCCTCTTGGACCAATCTAAGGGAGTTCGTCTCCTCTTGGACCAATCGAAGGGAGTTCGTCTCCTCTTGGACTGATCTAAGGGAGTTCGTCTCCTCTTGGGCCTATCTTAGTTTGTTCGTCCAATCTTTGCTTAATCAAAGGGAGTTCGTCTCCTCTTGCACCAATCTAACGGAGTTCGTCTCCTCTTGGACGAATCAAAGGGATTCGTCTCCTCATTGACCAATCTAAGGGAGTTCGTCTCCTCTTGGACCAAACAAAGGGAGTTCGTCTCCACTTGGACCAATCTAAGGGTGTTCGTCTCCTCTTAGTCCAATATAAGGGAGGTCGTCTCCTCTTGGACCAATCTAAGTTAGTTCGTCTCATCTTTGCTTAATCAATGGGAGTTCGTGTCCCCTTGGACCAAACAAAGGGAGTTCCCCTCCTCTTTGACCAATCAAAGTGAGTTCGTCTCGTCTTTGCTCAATCTAAGGGAGTTCGTCTCCTCTTGGACCAAACAAACGGAGTTCGTCTCCTCTTGCACCAATCAAACGGAGTTCGTCTCCTCTTGGACCAATCTAAGGGAGTTAATCTCCTCTTGGACCAATCTAACGGAGTTCGTCTCCTTTTGGACCAATCTAACGGAGTTCGTCTCCTCTTGGACGAATCAAAGGGATTCGTCTCCTCATTGACCAATCTAAGGGAGTTCGTCTCCTCTTGGACCAAACAAAGGGAGTTCGTCTCCTCTTGGACCAATCTAAGGGTGTTCGTCTCCTCTGAGACCAATATAAGGGATGTCGTCTCCTCTTGGACCAATCTAAGTTAGTTCGTCTCATCTTTGCTTAATCGATGGGAGTTCGTGTTCTCTTGGACCAAACAAAGGGAGTTCGTCTCCTCTT
Organism: Melaleuca quinquenervia; assembly: GCA_030064385.1. NCBI lineage: Eukaryota > Viridiplantae > Streptophyta > Magnoliopsida > Myrtales > Myrtaceae > Melaleuca > Melaleuca quinquenervia. The sequence continues at coordinate 60,373 of JAPVXF010000030.1, forward strand.
GGACTAATCAAAGTGAGTTCGTCTCAACTTTGCACAATCTAGGGGAGTTCGTCTCCTCTTGGACCAATCAAACGGAGTTCGTCTCCTCTTGCACCAATCAAACGGAGTTCGTCTCCTCTTGGACCAATCTGAGGGAGTTCGTCTCCTCTTGGACCAATCTAAGGTAGTTCGTCTTCTCTTGGACCGATCTAAGGGAGTTCGTCTCCTCTTGGGCCTATCCAAGTTTGTTCGTCCAATCTTTGCTTAATCAAAGGGAGTTCGTCTCCTATTAGACCAATCTAACGGAGTTCGTCTCCTCTTGGACGAATGAAAGGGATTCGTCTCCTCATTGACCAATATAAGGGAGTTCATCTCCTCTTGGACCAAACAAAGGGAGTTCGTCTCCTCTTGGACCAATCTAAGGGTGTTCGTCTCCTCTTAGACCAATATATGGGAGGTCGTCTCCTCTTGGACCAATCTAAGGGAGTTCGTCTCCTCTTGGACCAAACAAAGGGAGTTCGTCTCCTCTTGGACCAATCTAAGGGTGTTCGTCTCCTCTTAGACCAATATAAGGGAGGTCGTCTCCTCTTGGACCAATCTAAGTTAGTTCGTCTCATCTTTGCTTAATCAATGGGAGTTCGTGTCCCCTTGGACCAAACAAAGGGAGTTCACCTCCTCTTTGACCAATCAAAGTGAGTTCGTCTCATCTTTGCTCAATCTAAGGGAGTTCGTGTCCTCTTGGACTAATCGAACGGAGTTCGTCTGCTCTTGCACCAATCAAACGGAGTTCGTCTCCTCTTGGACCAATCTAAGGGAGTTCATCTCCTCTTGGACCAATCGAAGGGAATTCAACTCCTCTTGGACCAAATTAAGGGAGTTCGTCTCCTCTTGGTCTAATCTAAGGGTGTTCGTCTCCTCTTAGACCAATATAACGGAGGTCATCTCCTCTTGGACCAATCTAAGTTAGTTCGTCTCATCTTTCCTTAATCATTGGGAGTTCGTGTCCTCTTGGACCGAGCTAAGGGAGTTCATCTCCTTTTGGGCCTATCTAAGTTTATTCGTCCAATCTTTGCTTAATCAAAGGGAGTTCGTCTCCTCTTGGACCAATCTAACGGAGTTCGTCTTCTCTTGGACGAATCAAAGGGATTCGTCTCCTCATTGACCAATCTAAGGGAGTTCGTCTCCTCTTGGACAAAACAAAGGGAGTTCGTCTCCTCTTGGACCAATCTAAGGGTGTTCGTCTCCTCTTAGACCAATATATGGGAGGTCGTCTCCTCTTGGACCAATCTAAGTTAGTTCGTCTCATCTTTGCTTAATCAATGGGAGTTCGTGTCCTCTTGGACCAAACAAAGGGAGTTCGTCTCCTCTTGGACCAATCAAAGTAAGTTCGTCTCATCTTTGCTCAATCTAAGGGAGTTCGTCTCCTCTTGAACCAATCAAACGGAGTTCGTCTCCTCTTGGACCAATCAAACGGAGTTCGTCTCCTCTTGGACCAATCTAAGGGAGTTCGTCTCCTCTTGGACCGATCTAAGGGAGTTCGTCTCCTCTTGGACCGATCTAAGGGAAATCGTCTCCTCTTGGACCGATCTAACGGAGTTCGTCTCCTCTTGGACGAATCAAAGGGATTCGTCTCCTCATTGACAATCTAAGGGAGTTCATCTCCTCTTGGACCAATCTAAGGGAGTTCGTCTCCTCTTGGACCAATCGAAGGGAGTTCGTCTCCTCTTGGACCGATCTAAGGGAGTTTGTCTCCTCTTGGGCCTATCTTAGTTTGTTCGTCCAATCTTTGCTTAATCAAAGGGAGTTCGTCTACTCTTGCACCAATCTAACGGAGTTCGTCTCCTCTTGGACGAATCAAAGGGATTCGTCTCCTCATTGACCAATCTAAGGGAGTTCGTCTCCTCTTGGACCAAACAAAGGGAGTTCGTCTCCTCTTGGACTAATCTAAGGGTGTTCGTCTCCTCTTAGTCCAATATAAGGGAGGTCGTCTCCTCTTGGACCAATCTAAGTTAGTTCGTCTCATCTTTGCTTAATCAATGGGAGTTCGTGTCCCCTTGGACCAAACAAAGGGAGTTCCCCTCCTCTTTGACCAATCAAAGTGAGTTCGTCTCATCTTTGCTCAATCTAAGGGAGTTCGTCTCCTCTTGGACCAAACAAACGGAGTTCGTCTCCTCTTGCACCAATCAAACGGAGTTCGTCTCCTCTTGGACCAATCTAAGGGAGTTAATCTCCTCTTGGACCAATCTAACGGAGTTCGTCTCCTTTTGGACCAATCTAACGGAGTTCGTCTCCTCTTGGACGAATCAAAGGGATTCGTCTCCTCATTGACCAATCTAAGGGAGTTCGTCTCCTCTTGGACCAAACAAAGGGAGTTCGTCTCCTCTTGGACCAATCTAAGGGTGTTCGTCTCCTCTGAGACCAATATAAGGGATGTCGTCTCCTCTTGGACCAATCTAAGTTAGTTCGTCTCATCTTTGCTTAATCAGTGGGAGTTCGTGTTCTCTTGGACCAAACAAAGGGAGTTCGTCTCCTCTTGGACTAATCAAAGTGAGTTCGTCTCAACTTTGCACAATCTAAGGGAGTTCGTCTCCTCTTGGACCAATCAAACGGAGTTCGTCTCCTCTTGCACCAATCAAACGGAGTTCGTCTCCTCTTGGACTAATCTGAGGGAGTTCGTGTCCTCTTTGACCGAGCTAAGGGAGTTCATCTCCTTTTGGGCCTATCTAAGTTTATTCGTCGAATCTTTGCTTAAACAAAGGGAGTTCGTCTCCTCTTGGACCAATCTAACGGAGTTCGTCTCCTCTTGGACGAATCAAAGGGATTCGTCTCCTCATTGACCAATCTAAGGGAGTTCGTCTCCTCTTGGACAAAACAAAGGGAGTTCGTCTCCTCTTGGACCAATCTAAGGGTGTTCGTCTCCTCTTAGACCAATATATGGGAGGTCGTCTCCTCTTGGACCAATCTAAGTTAGTTCGTCTCATCTTTGCTTAATCAATGGGAGTTCGTGTCCTCTTGGACCAAACAAAGGGAGTTCGTCTCCTCTTGGACCAATCAAAGCGAGTTCGTCTCATCTTTGCTCAATCTAAGGGAGTTCGTCTCCTCTTGGACCAATCAAACGGAGTTCGTCTCCTCTTGGACCAATCTAAGGGAGTTCGTCTCCTCTTGGACCAATCCAAGGGAGTTCGTCTCGTCTTGGACCGATCTATGGGAGTTCGTCTCCTCTTGGACCGATCTAACGGAGTTCGTCTCCTCTTGGACGAATCAAAGGGATTCGTCTCCTCATTGACAATCTAAGGGAGTTCATCTCCTCTTGGACCAATCTAAGGGAGTTCGTCTCCTCTTGGACCAATCGAAGGGAGTTCGTCTCCTCTTGGACCGATCTAAGGGAGTTCGTCTCCTCTTGGGCCTATCTTAGTTTGTTCGTCTAATCTTTGCTTAATCAAAGGGAGTTCGTCTACTCTTGCACCAATCTAACGGAGTTCGTCTCCTCTTGGACGAATCAAAGGGATTCGTCTCCTCATTGACCAATCTAAGGGAGTTCGTCTCCTCTTGGACCAAACAAAGGGAGTTCGTCTCCTCTTGGACCAATCTAAGGGTGTTCGTCTCCTCTTAGTCCAATATAAGGGAGGTCGTCTCCTCTTGGACCAATCTAAGTTAGTTCGTCTCATCTTTGCTTAATCAATGGGAGTTCGTGTCCCCTTGGACCAAACAAAGGGAGTTCCCCTCCTCTTTGACCAATCAAAGTGAGTTCGTCTCATCATTGCTCAATCTAAGGGAGTTCGTCTCCTCTTGGACCAAACAAACGGAGTTCGTCTCCTCTTGCACCAATCAAACGGAGTTCGTCTCCTCTTGACCAATCTAAGGGAGTTAATCTCCTCTTGGACCAATCTAACGGAGTTCGTCTCCTTTTGGACCAATCTAACGGAGTTCGTCTCCTCTTGGACGAATCAAAGGGATTCGTCTCCTCATTGACCAATCTAAGGGAGTTCGTCTCCTCTTGGACCAAACAAAGGGAGTTCGTCTCCTCTTGGACCAATCTAAGGGTGTTCGTCTCCTCTGAGACCAATATAAGGGATGTCGTCTCCTCTTGGACCAATCTAAGTTAGTTCGTCTCATCTTTGCTTAATCAATGGGAGTTCGTGTGCTCTTTGACCAAACAAAGAGAGTTCGTCTCCTCTTGGACCAATCAAAGTGAGTTCGTCTCATCTTTGCTCAATCTAAGGGAGTTCGTCTCCTCTTGGACCAAAGAAACGGAGTTCGTCTCCTCTTGCACCAATCAAACGGAGTTCGTCTCCTCTTGGACCAATCTAAGGGAGTTCGTCTCCTCTTGGACCAATCTAAGGGAGTTCAACTCCTCTTGGACCAAACAAAGCGAGTTCGTCTCCTCTTGGTCTAATCTAAGGGTGTTCGTCTCCTCTTAGACCAATATAACGGAGGTCGTCTCCTCTTGGACCAATCTAAGTTAGTTCGTCTCATCTTTGCTTAATCAATGGGAGTTCGTGTCTTCTTGGACCGAGCTAAGGGAGTTCATCTCCTTTTGGGCCTATCTAAGTTTATTCGTCCAATCTTTGCTTAATCAAAGGGAGTTCGTCTCCTCTTGGACCAATCTAACGGAGTTCGTCTCCTCTTGGACGAATCAAAGGGATTCGTCTCCTCATTGACCAATCTAACGGAGTTCGTCTCCTCTTGGACCAAACAAAGGGAGTTCGTCTCCTCTTGGACCAATCTAAGGGTGTTCGTCTCCTCTTAGACCAATAAATGGGAGGTCGTCTCCTCTTGGACCAATCTAAGTTAGTTCGTCCCATCTTTGCTTAATCAATGGGAGTTCGTGTCCTCTTGGACCAAACAAAGGGAGTTCGTCTCCTCTTGGACCAATCAAAGTGAGTTCGTCTCATCTTTGCTCAATCTAAGGGAGTTCGTCTCCTCTTGGACCAATCAAACGGGGTTCGTCTCCTCTTGGACCAATCAAACGGAGTTCGTCTCCTCTTGGACCAATCTAAAGGAGTTCGTCTCCTCTTGGACCGATCTAAGGGAGTTCGTCTCCTCTTGGACCGATCTAACGGAGTTCGTCTCCTCTTGGACGAATCAAAGGGATTCGTCTCCTCATTGACAATCTAAGGGAGTTCGTCTCCTCTTGGTCCAATCTAAGGGAGTTCGTCTCCTCTTGGACCAATCGAAGGGAGTTCGTCTCCTCTTGGACCGATCTAAGGGAGTTCGTCTCCTCTTGGGCCTATCTAAGTTTGTTCTTCCAATCTTTGCTTAATCAAAGGGAGTTCGTCTCCTCTTGCACCAATCTAACGGAGTTCGTCTCCTCTTGGACGAATCAAAGGGATTCGTCTCCTCATTGACCAATCTAAGGGAGGTCGTCTCCTCTTGGACCAATCGAAGGGAGTTCGTCTCCTCTTGGACCGATCTAAGGGAGTTCATCTCCTCTTGGACCAATCTAAGGGTGTTCGTCTCCTCTTAGACCAATATAACGGAGGTCGTCTCCTCTTGGACCGATCTAAGTTAGTCCGTCTCATCTTTGCTTAATCAATGGGAGTTCGTGTCTTCTTGGACCGAGCTAAGGGAGTTCATCTCCTTTTGGGCCTATCTAAGTTTATTCGTCCAATCTTTGCTTAATCAAAGGGAGTTCGTCTCCTCTTGGACCAATCTAACGAAGTTCGTCTCCTCTTGGACGAATCAAAGGGATTCGTCTCCTCATTGACCAATCTAAGGGAGTTCGTCTCCTCTTGGACCAAACAAAGGGAGTTCGTCTCCTCTTGGACCAATCTAAGGGTGTTCGTCTCCTCTTAGACCAATATAAGGGAGGTCGTCTCCTCTAGAACCAATCTAAGTTAGTTCGTCTCATCTTTGCTTAATCAATCGGAGTTCGTGTCCCCTTGGACCAAACAAAGGGAGTTCCCCTCCTCTTTGACCAAACAAAGGGAGTTCGCCTCCTCTTGGACCAAATAAAGTGAGTTCGTCTCATATTTGCTCAATCTAAGGGAGTTCGTCTCCTCTTGGACCAATCAAACGGAGTTCGTCTCCTCTTGGACCAATCTAAGGGAGTTCGTCACCTCTTGGACCAATCTAAGGGAGTTCGTCTCCTCTTGGACCAAACGAAGGGAGTTCGTCTCCTCTCGGACCCATCTAAGGGAGTTCGTCTCCTCTTGGACCGATCTAACGGAGTTCGTCTCCTCTTGGACGAATCAAAGGGATTCGTCTCCTCATTGACCAATCTAAGGGAGTTCGTTTCCTCTTGGACCAATCTAAGGGAGTTCGTCTCCTCTTGGACCGATCTAAGGGAGTTCGTCTCCTCTTGGGCCTATCTAAGTTTGTTCGTCCAATCTTTGCTTAATCAAAGGGAGTTCGTCTCCTCTTGCACCAATCTAACGGAGTTCGTCTCCTCTTGGACGAATCAAAGGGATTCTTCTCCTCTTTGACCAATCTAAGGGAGTTCATCTCCTCTTGGACCAAACAAAGGGAGTTCGTCTCCTCTTGGACCAATCTAAAGGTGTTCGTCTCCACTTACACCAATATAAGGGAGGTCGTCTCCTCTTGGACCAATCTAAGGGAGTTCGTCTCCTCTTGGACCAATCGAAGGGAGTTCGTCTCCTCTTGGACCGATCTAACGGTGTTCGTCTCCTCTTAGACCAATATAACGGAGGTCGTCTCCTCTTGGACCGATCTAAGTTAGTTCGTCTCATCTTTGCTTAATCAATGGGAGTTCGTGTCCTCTTGAACCAAACAAAGGGAGTTCGCCTACTCTTGGACCAAACAAAGTGAGTTCGTCTCATATTTGCTCAATCTTATCGAGTTCGTCTCCTCTTGGACCAATCAAACGGAGTTCGTCTCCTCTTGCACCAATCAAACGGAGTTCGTCTCCTCTTGGACCAAGCTAAGGGAGTTCGTCTCCTGTTGGACCAATCTAAGGGAGTTCGTCTCCTCTCGGACCAAACAAACGGAGTTCGTCTCCTCTTGGACCAATCTAAGTTAGTTCGTCTCATCTGTGCTTAATCAGTGGGAGTTCGTGTCTTCTTGGACCGAGCTAAGGGAGTTCATCTCCTTTTGGGCCTATCTAAGTTTATTCGTCCAATCTTTGCTTAATCAAAGGGACTTCGTCTCCTCTTGGACCAATCTAACGGAGTTCGTCTCCTCTTGGACGAATCAAAGGGATTCGTCTCCTCATTGACCAATCTAAGGGAGTTCGTCTCCTCTTGGACCAATCTAAGGGTGTTCGTCTCCTCTTAGACCAATATAAGGGAGGTCGTCTCCTCTTGGACCAATCTAAGTTAGTTCGTCTCATCTTTGCTTAATCAATGGGAGTTCGTGTCCTCTTGGACCAAACAGAGGTAGTTCGTCTCCTCTTGGACCAATCAAAGTGAGTTCGTCTCATCTTTGCTCAATCTAAGGGAGTTCGTCTCCTCTTGGACCAATCAAATGGAGTTCGTCTCCTCTTGCACCAATCAAACGGAGTTCGTCTCCTCTTGGACCAATCTAAGGGAGTTCGTCTCCTCTTGGACCAATCTAAGTGAGTTCGTCTCCTCTTGGACCAAACGAAGGGAGTTCGTCTCCTCTTGGACCGATCTAAGGGAGTTCGTCTGCTCTTGGACCGATCTAACAGAGTTCGTTTCCTCTTGGACCAATCTAAGGGAGTTCGTCTCCTCTTGGACCAATCTAAGGGAGTTCGTCTCCTCTTGGACCGATCTAAAGGAGTTCGTCTCTTCTTGGTCCTATCTAAGTTTGTTCGTCCAATCTTTGCTCAATCAAAGGGAGTTCGTCTCCTCTTGCACCAATCTAACGGAGTTCGTCTCCTCTTGGACGAATCAAAGGGATTCGTCTCCTCATTGACCAATCTATGGGAGTTCATCTCCTCTTGGACCAAACAAAGGGAGTTCGTCTCCTCTTGGACCAATCTAAAGGTGTTCGTCTCCTCTTAGACCAATATAAGGGAGGTCGTCTCCTCTTGGACCAATCTAAGGGAGTTCGTCTCCACTTGGACCAATCGAAGGGAGTTCGTCTCCTCTTGGACCGATCTAACGGTGTTGGTCTCCTCTTAGACTAATATAACGGAGGTCGTCTCCTCTTGGACCGATCAAAGTTAGTTCGTCTCATCTTTGCTTAATCAATGGGAGTTCCTGTCCTCTTGAACAAAACAAAGGGAGTTCGCCTCCTCTTGGACCAAACAAAGTGAGTTCGCCTGATATTTGCTCAATCTAAGGGAGTTCGTCTCCTCTTGAACCAATCAAACGGAGTTCGTCTCCTCTTGCACCAATCAAACGGAGTTCGTCTCCTCTCGGACCAATCTAAAGGAGTTCGTCTCCTGTTGGACCAATCTAAGGGAGTTCGTCTCCTCTCGGACCAACCAAAGGGAGTTCATCTCCTCTTGGACCAAACAAAGGGAGTTCGTCTCCTCTTGGACCAATCTAAAGGTGTTCGTCTCCACTTACACCAATATAAGGGAGGTCGTCTCCTCTTGGACCAATCTAAGGGAGTTCGTCTCCTCTTGGACCAATCGAAGGGAGTTCGTCTCCTCTTGGACCGATCTAACGGTGTTCGTCTCCTCTTAGACCAATATAACGGAGGTCGTCTCCTCTTGGACCGATCTAAGTTAGTTCGTCTCATCTTTGCTTAATCAATGGGAGTTCGTGTCCTCTTGAACCAAACAAAGGGAGTTCGCCTACTCTTGGACCAAACAAAGTGAGTTCGTCTCATATTTGCTCAATCTTATCGAGTTCGTCTCCTCTTGGACCAATCAAACGGAGTTCGTCTCCTCTTGCACCAATCAAACGGAGTTCGTCTCCTCTTGGACCAAGCTAAGGGAGTTCGTCTCCTGTTGGACCAATCTAAGGGAGTTCGTCTCCTCTTGGACCAATCTAAGTGAGTTCGTCTCCTCTTGGACCAAACGAAGGGAGTTCGTCTCCTCTTGGACCGATCTAAGGGAGTTCGTCTGCTCTTGGACCGATCTAACGGAGTTCGTCTCCTCTTGGACCAATCTAAGGGAGTTCGTCTCCTCTTGGACCAATCTAAGGGAGTTCGTCTCCTCTTGGACCGATCTAAAGGAGTTCGTCTCTTCTTGGTCCTATCTAAGTTTGTTCGTCCAATCTTTGCTCAATCAAAGGGAGTTCGTCTCCTCTTGCACCAATCTAACGGAGTTCGTCTCCTCTTGGACGAATCAAAGGAATTCGTCTCCTCATTGACCAATCTAAGGGAGTTCATCTCCTCTTGGACCAAACAATGGGAGTACGTCTCCTCTTGGACCAATCTAAAGGTGTTCGTCTCCTCTTACACCAATATACGGGAGGTCGTGTCCTCTTGGACCAATCTAAGGGAGTTCGTCTCCTCTTGGACCAATCGAAGGGAGTTCGTCTCCTCTTGGACCGATCTAACGGTGTTCGTCTCCTCTTAGACCAATATAACGGAGGTCGTCTCCTCTTGGACCGATCTAAGTTAGTTCGTCTCATCTTTGCTTAATCAATGGGAGTTCGTGTCCTCTTGAACTAAACAAAGGGAGTTCGCCTCCTCTTGGACCAAATAAAGTGAGTTCGTCTCATATTTGCTCAATCTAAGGGAGTTCGTCTCCTCTTGGACCAATCAAACGGAGTTCGTCTCCTCTTGGACCAATCTAAGGGAGTTCGTCACCTCTTGGACCAATCTAAGGGAGTTCGTCTCCTCTTGGACCAAACGAGGGGAGTTCGTCTCCCCTCGGACCGATCTAAGGGAGTTCGTCTCCTCTTGGACCGATCTAACGGAGTTCGTCTCCTCTTGGACGAATCAAAGGGATTCGTCTCCTCATTGACCAATCTAAGGGAGTTCGTTTCCTCTTGGACCAATCTAAGGGAGTTCGTCTCCTCTTGGACCGATCTAAGGGAGTTCGTCTCCTCTTGGGCCTATCTAAGTTTGTTCGTCCAATCTTTGCTTAATCAAAGGGAGTTCGTCTCCTCTTGCACCAATCTAACGGAGTTCGTCTCCTCTTGGACGAATCAAAGGGATTCTTCTCCTCTTTGACCAATCTAAGGGAGTTCATCTCCTCTTGGACCAAACAAAGGGAGTTCGTCTCCTCTTGGACCAATCTAAAGGTGTTCGTCTCCACTTACACCAATATAAGGGAGGTCGTCTCCTCTTGGACCAATCTAAGGGAGTTCGTCTCCTCTTGGACCAATCGAAGGGAGTTCGTCTCCTCTTGGACCGATCTAACGGTGTTCGTCTCCTCTTAGACCAATATAACGGAGGTCGTCTCCTCTTGGACCGATCTAAGTTAGTTCGTCTCATCTTTGCTTAATCAATGGGAGTTCGTGTCCTCTTGAACCAAACAAAGGGAGTTCGCCTACTCTTGGACCAAACAAAGTGAGTTCGTCTCATATTTGCTCAATCTTATCGAGTTCGTCTCCTCTTGATCCAATCAAACGGAGTTCGTCTCCTCTTGCACCAATCAAACGGAGTTCGTCTCCTCTTGGACCAAGCTAAGGGAGTTCGTCTCCTGTTGGACCAATCTAAGGGAGTTCGTCTCCTCTCGGACCAAACAAAGGGAGTTCGTCTCCTCATGGACCAATCTAAGTTAGTTCGTCTCATCTTTGCTTAATCAATGGGAGTACGTGTCTTCTTGGACCGAGCTAAGGGAGTTCATCTCCTTTTGGGCCAATCTAAGTTTATTCGTCCAATCTTTGCTTAATCAAAGGGAGTTCGTCTCCTCTTGGACCAATCTAACGGAGTTCGTCTCCTCTTGGACGAATCAAAGGGATTCGTCTCCTCATTGACCAATCTAAGGGAGTTCGTCTCCTCTTGGACCAAACAAAGGGAGTTCGTCTCCTCTTGGACCAATCTAAGGGTGTTCGTCTCCTCTTAGACCAATATAAGGGAGGTCGTCTCCTCTTGGACCAATCTAAGTTAGTTCGTCTCATCTTTGCTTAATCAATGGGAGTCCGTGTCCTCTTGGACCAAACAGAGGGAGTTCGTCTCCTCTTGGACCAATCAAAGTGAGTTCCTCTCATCTTTGCTCAATCTAAGGGAGTTCGTCTCCTCTTAGACCAATCAAACGGAGTTCGTCTCCTCTTGCACCAATCAAACGGAGTTCGTCTCCTCTTGGACCAATCTAAGGGAGTTCGTCTCCTCTTGGACCAATCTAAGTGAGTTCGTCTCCTCTTGCACCAAACGAAGGGAGTTCGTCTCCTCTTGGACCGATCTAAGGGAGTTCGTATGCTCTTGGACCGATCTAACGGAGTTCGTCTCCTCTTGGACCAATCTAAGGGAGTTCGTCTCCTCTTGGACCGATCTAAGGGAGTTCGTCTCCTCTTGCACCAATCTAACGGAGTTCGCCTCCTCTTGGACGAATCAAAGGGATTCGTCTCCTCATTGACCAATCTATGGGAGTTCATCTCCTCTTGGACCAAACAAAGGGAGTTCGTCTCCTCTTGGACCAATCTAAAGGTGTTCGTCTCCTCTTAGACCAATATAAGGGAGGTCGTCTCCTCTTGGACCAATCTAAGGGAGTTCGTCTCCTCTTGGACCAATCGAAGGGAGTTCGTCTCCTCTTGGACCGAACTAACGGTGTTCGTCTCCTCTTAGACTAATATAACGGAGGTCGTCTCCTCTTGGACCAATCAAAGTGAGTTCGTCTCATCTTTCCTCAATCTAAGGGAGTTCGTCTCCTCTTGGACCAAACAAAGGGAGTTCGTCTCCTCTTGGACCAATCTCAAGGTGTTCGTCTCCACTTACACCAATATAAGGGAGGTCGTCTCCTCTTGGACCAATCTAAGGGAGTTCGTCTCCTCTTGGACCAATCGAAGGGAGTTCGTCTCCTCTTGGACCGATCTAACGGTGTTTGTCTCCTCTTAGACCAATATAACGGAGGTCGTCTCCTATTGGACCGATCTAAGTTAGTTCGTCTCATCTTTGCTTAATCAATGGGAGTTCGTGTCCTCTTGAACCAAACAAAGGGAGTTCGCCTACTCTTGGACCAAACAAAGTGAGTTCGTCTCATATTTGCTCAATCTAATCGAGTTCGTCTCCTCTTGGACCAATCTAACGGAGTTCGACTCCTCTTGCACCAATCAAACGGAGTTCGTCTCCTCTTGGACCAAGCTAAGGGAGTTCGTCTCCTGTTGGACCAATCTAAGGGAGTTCGTCTCCTCTCGGACCAAACAAAGGGTGTTCGTCTCCTCTTGGACCAATCTAAGTTAGTTCGTCTCATCTTTGCTTAATCAATGGGAGTTCGTGTCTTCTTGGACCGAGCTAAGGGAGTTCATCTCCTTTTGGGCCTATCTAAGTTTATTCGTCCAATCTTTGCTTAATCAAAGGGAGTTCGTCTCCTCTTGGACCAATCTAACGGAGTTCGTCTCCTCTTGGACGAATCAAAGGGATTCGTCTCCTCATTGACCAATCTAAGGGAGTTCGTCTCCTCTTGGACCTAACAAAGGGAGTTCGTCTCCTCTTGGACCAATCTAAGGGTGTTCGTCTCCTCTTAGACCAATATAAGGGAGGTCGTCTCCTCTTGGACCAATCTAAGTTGGTTCGTCTCATCTTTGCTTAATCAATGGGAGTTCGTGTCCTCTTGGATCAAACAAAGGGAGTTCGTCTTCGTCTCCTCTTTGACCAATCTAAGGGAGTTCGTCTCCTCTTGGACCAATCTAAGTGAGTTCGTCTCCTCTTGGACCAAACGAAGGGAGTTCGTCTCCTCTTGGACCGATCTAAGGGAGTTCGTCTCCTCTTGGACCGATCTAACGGAGTTCGTCTCCTCTTGGACCAATCTAAGGGAGTTCGTCTCCTCTTAGACCAATCGAAGGGAGTTCGTCTCCTCTTGGACCGATCTAAAGGAGTTCGTCTCCTCTTGGGCAAATCTAAGTTTGTTCGTCCAATCTTTGCTTAATCAAAGGGAGTTCGTCTCCTCTTGCACCAATCTAACGGAGTTCGTCTCCTTTTGGACGAATCAAAGGGATTCGTCTCCTCATTGACCAATCTATGGGAGTTCATCTCCTCTTGGACCAAACAAAGGGAGTTCGTCTCCTCTTGGACCAATCTAAAGGTGTTCGTCTCCTCTTAGACCAATATAAGGGAGGTCGTCTCCTCTTGGACCAATCTAAGGGAGTTCGTCTCCTCTTGGACCAATCGAAGGGAGTTCGTCTCCTCTTGGACCGATCTAACGGTGTTCGTCTCCTCTTAGACCAATATAACGGTGGTCGTCTCCTCTTGGACCGATCAAAGTTAGTTGGTCTCATCTTTGCTTAATCAATGGGAGTTCCTGTCCTCTTGAACAAAACAGAGGGAGTTCGCCTCCTCTTGGACCAAACAAAGTGAGTTCGTCTGATATTTGCTCAATCTAAGGGAGTTCGTCTCCTTTTAGACCAATCAAACGGAGTTCGTCTCCTCTTGCACCAATCAAACGGAGCTCGTCTCCTCTTGGACCAATCTAAAGGAGTTCGTCTCTTGTTGGACCAATCTAAGGGAGTTCGTCTCCTCTCGGACCAAACAAAGGGAGTTCGTCTCCTCTTCGTCCAATCTAAGGGTGTTCGTCTCCTCTTGGACCAATATAAGGGAGGTCGTCTCCTCTTGGACCAATGTAAGTTAGTTCGTCTCATCTTTGCTTAATCATTGGGAGTTCGTGTCCTCTTGGACCGAGCTAAGGGAGTTCATCTCCTTTTGGGCCTATCTAAGTTTATTCGTCCAATCATTGCTTAATCAAAGGCAGTTCGTCTCCTCTTGGACCAATCTAACGGAGTTCCTCTCCTCTTGGACGAATCAAAGGGATCCGTCTCCTCATTGACCAATCTAAGGGAGTTCGTTTCCTCTTGGACCAAACAAAGGGAGTTCGTCTCCTCTTGAACCAATCTAAGGGTGTTCGTCTCCTCTTAGACCAATATAAGAGAGGTCGTCTCCTCTTGGACCAATCTAAGTTAGTTCGTCTCATCTTTGCTTAATCAATGGGAGTTCGTGTCCCCTTGGACCAAACAAAGGGAGTTCGCCTCCTCTTGGACCAATCAAAGTGAGTTCGTCTCATCTTTGCTCAATCTAAGGGAGTTCGTCTCCTCTTAGACCAATCAAACGGAGTTCGTCTCCTCTTGCACCAATCAAACGGAGTTCGTCTCCTCTTGGACCAATCTAAGGGAGTTCGTCTCCTCTTGGACCAATCTAAGTGAGTTCGTCTCCTCTTGCACCAAACGAAGGGAGTTCGTCTCCTCTTGGACCGATCTAAGGGAGTTCGTCTGCTCTTGGACCGATCTAACGGAGTTCGTCTCCTCTTGGACCAATCTAAGGGAGTTCGTCTCCTCTTGGACCGATCTAAAGGAGTTCGTCTCCTCTTGGGCCTATCTAAGTTTGTTCGTCCAATCTTTGCTCAATCAAAGGGAGTTCGTCTCCTCTTGCACCAATCTAACGGAGTTCGCCTCCTCTTGGACGAATCAAAGGGATTCGTCTCCTCATTGACCAATCTATGGGAGTTCATCTCCTATTGGACCAAACAAAGGGAGTTCGTCTCCTCTTGGACCTATCTAAAGGTGTTCGTCTCCTCTTAGACCAATATAAGGGAGGACGTCTCCTCTTGGACCAATCTAAGGGAGTTCGTCTCCTCTTGGACCAATCGAAGGGAGTTCGTCTCCTCTTGGACCGATCTAACGGTGTTCGTCTCCTCTTAGACTAATATAACGGAGGTCGTCTCCTCTTGGACCGATCAAAGTTAGTTCGTGTCATCTTTGCTTAATCAATGGGAGTTCCTGTCCTCTTGAACAAAACAAAGGGAGTTCGCCTCCTCTTGGACCAAACAAAGTGAGTTCGTCTGATATTTGCTCAATCTAAGGGAATTCGTCCCCTCTTGGACCAATCTAAGTTAGTTCGTCCCATCTTTGCTTAATCAATGGGAGTTCGTCTCCTCTTGGACCGAGCTAAGGGAGTTCATCTCCTTTTGGGCCTATCTAAGTTTATTAGTCCAATCATTGCTTAATCAAAGGGAGTTCGTCTCCTCTTGGACCAATCTAACGGAGTTCCCCTCCTCTTGGACGAATCAAAGGGATTCGTCTCCTCATTGACCAATCTAAGGGAGTTCGTCTCCTCTTGGACCAAACAAAGGGAGTTCGTCTCCTCTTGGACCAATCTAAGGGTGTTCGTCTCCTCTTAGACCAATATAAGAGAGGTCGTCTCCTCTTGGACCAATCTAAGTTAGTTCGTCTCATCTTTGATTAATCAATGGGAGTTCGTGTCCCCTTGGACCAAACAAAGGGAGTTCGCCTCCTCTTGGACCAATCAAAGTGAGTTCGTCTCATCTTTGCTCAATCTAAGGGAGTTCGTCTCCTTCCTTTCATCTTTCCTCAATCTAAGGGAGTTCGTCTCCTCTTGGACCAACCAAACGGAGTTCGTCTCCTCTTTCACCAATCAAATGGAGTTCGTCTCCTCTTGGACCAACCAAACGGAGTTCGTCTCCTCTTCACCAATCAAATGGAGTTCGTCTCCTCTTAGACCAATCTAACGGAGTTCCTCTCCTCTTGGACGAATCAAAGGGATTCGCTTCCTCATTGACCAATCTAAGGGAGTTCGTCTCCTCTTGGACCAAACAAAGGGAGTTCATCTCCTCTTGGACCAATCTAAGGGTGTTCGTCTCCTCTTAGACCAATATAAGAGAGGTCGTCTCTTCTTGGACCGATCTAAGTTAGTTCATCTCATCTTTGCTGAATCAATGGGAGTTCGTGTCCTCTTGGACCAAACAAAGGGAGTTCGCCTCCTCTTGGACCAAACTAAGTGAGTTCGTCTCATCTTTGCACAATCTAAGGGAGTTCGCCTCCTCTTGGACCAATCTAAGGGAGTTCGTCTCCTCTTGGACCAATCTAAGGGAGTTCGTTTCCTCTCGGACCAAACAAAGGGAGTTCGTCTCCTCTTGGTCCAAGCAAAGGGTGTTCGTCTCCTCTTAGACCAATATAAGGGAAGTCGTCTCCTCTTGGACCAATCTAAGTTAGTTCGTCTCATCTTTGCTTAATCAATGGGAGTTCGTGTCCTCCTGGACCGAGCTAAGGGAGTTCATCTCCTTTTGGCCTATCTAAGTATATTCGTCCAATCATTGCTTAATCAAAGGGAGTTCGTCTCCTCTTGGACCAATCTAACGGAGTTCGTCTCCTCTTGGACGAATCAAAGGGATTCGTCTCCTCATTTACCAATCTAAGGGAGTTCGTCTCCTCTTGGACCAAACAAAGGGAGTTCGTCTCCTCTTGGACCAATCTAAGGGTGTTCGTCTCCTCTTGGACCAATATAAGAGAGGTCGTCTCCTCTTGGACCAATCTAATTTAGTTCGTCTCATCTTTGCTTAATCAATGGGAGTTCGTGTGCTCTTTGACCAAACAAAGAGAGTTCGTCTCCTCTTGGACCAATCAAAGTGAGTTCGTCTCATCTTTCCTCAATCTAAGGGAGTTCGTCTCCTCTTGGACCAAACAAAGGGAGTTCGTCTCCTCTTGGACCAATCTAAAGGTGTTCGTCTCCACTTACACCAATATAAGGGAGGTCGTCTCCTCTTGGACCAATCTAAGGGAGTTCGTCTCCTCTTGGACCAATCGAAAGGAGTTCGTCTCCTCTTGGACCGATCTAACGGTGTTTGTCTCCTCTTAGACCAATATAACGGAGGTTGTCTCCTATTGGACCGATCTAAGTTAGTTCGTCTCATCTTTGCTTAATCAATGGGAGTTCGTGTCCTCTTGAACCAAACAAAGGGAGTTCGCCTACTCTTGGACCAAACAAAGTGAGTTCGTCTCATATTTGCTCATTCTAATCGAGTTCGTCTCCTCTTGGACCAATCAAACGGAGTTCGTCTCCTCTTGCACCAATCAAACGAAGTTCGTCTCCTCTTGGACCAAGCTAAGGGAGTTCGTCTCCTGTTGGACCAATCTAAGGGAGTTCGTCTCCTCTCGGACCAAACAAAGGGTGTTCGTCTCCTCTTGGACCAATCTAAGGGAGTTCGTCTCCTCTTGGACCAATCGAAGGGAGTTCGTCTCCTTTTGCACCAATCTAAGGGAGTTCGTCTCCTCTTGGGCCTATCTAAGTTTGTTCGTCCAATCTTTGCTTAATCAAATGGAGTTCGTCTCCTCTTGGACCAATCTAACGGAGTTCGTCTCCTCATGGACGAATCAAAGGGATTCGTCTCCTCATTGACCAATCTAAGGGAGTTCGTCTCCTCTTGGACCAAACAAAGGGAGTTCGTCTCCACTTGGACCAATCTAAGGGTGTTCGTCTCCTCTTAGACCAATATAAGGGAGGTCGTCTCCTCTTGGACCAATCTAAGTTAGTCCGTCTCATCTTTGCTTAATCAATGGGAGTTCGTGTTCCCTTGGACCAAACAAAGGGAGTTCGCCTCCTCTTCGACCAATCAAAGTGAGTTCGTCTCATCTTTGCTCAATCTAAGGGAGTTCGTCTCCTCTTGGACCAATCAAACGGAGTTGGTCTCCTCTTGCACCAATCAAACGGAGTTCGTCTCCTCTTGGACCAATCTAAGGGAGTTCGTCTCCTCTTGGACCAATCGAAGGGAGTTCGTCTCCTCTTGGACCAAACTATGGGTGTTCGTCTCCTCTTAGACCAATATAAGGGAGGTCGTCTCCTCTTGGACCAATGTAAGTTAGTTCGTCTCATCTTTGCTTAATCAATGGGAGTTCGTGTCCCCTTGGACCAAACAAAGGGAGTTCGCCTCCTCTTGGACCAATCAATGTGAGTTCGTCTCATCTTTGCTCAATCTAAGGGAGTTCGTCTCCTCTTGGACCAATCAAACGGAGTTGGTCTCCTCTTGCACCAATCAAACGGAGTTCGTCTCCTCTTGGACCAATCTAAGGGAGTTCGTCTCCTCTTGGACCAATCGAAGGGAGTTCGTCTCCTCTTGGACCGATCTAAGGGAGTTCGTCTCCTCTTGGACCGTTCTAACGGAGTTCGTCTCCTCTTGGACGATTCAAAGGGATTCGTCTCCTCATTGACCAATCTAAGGGAGTTCGTCTCCTCTCGGACCAAACAAAGGGAGTTCGCCTCCTCTTGGACCAATCTAAGGGTGTTCGTCTCCTCTTCGACCAATATAAGGGAGGTCGTCTCCTCTTGGACCAATCTAAGTTAGTTCGTCTCATCTTTGCTTAATCAATGGGAATTCGGGTCCTCTTGGAGCGAGCTAAGGGAGTTCATCTCCTTTTGGGCCTATCTAAGTTTATTCGTCCAATCATTGCTTAATCAAAGGGAGTTCGTCTCCTCTTGGACCAATCTGACGGAGTTCGTCTCCTCTTGGACGAATCAAAGGGATTCGTCTCCTCATTGACCAATCTAAGGGAGTTCGTCTCCTCTTGGACCAAACAAAGGGAGTTCCTCTCCTCTTGGACCAATCTAAGGGTGTTCGTCTCCTCTTAGACCAATATAAGAGAGGTCGTCTCCTCTTGGACCAATCTAAGTTAGTTCGTCTCATCTTTGCTTAATCAATGGGAGTTCGTGTCGTCTTGGACCAAACAAAGAGAGTTCGTCTCCTCTTGGACCAATCAAAGTGAGTTCGTCTCATCTTTCCTCAATCAAAGGGAGTTCGTCTCCTCTTGGACCAACCAAACGGAGTTGGTCTCCTCTTGCACCAATCAAACGGAGTTCGTCTCCTCTTGGACCAATCTAAGGGAGTTCGTCTCCTCTTGGACCAATCTAAGGGAGTTCGTCTCCTCTTGGACCAATCAAAGGGAGTTCGTTTCCTCTTGGACCGATCTAAAGGAGTTCGTCTCCTCTTGGGCCTATCTAAGTTTGTTCGTCCAATCTTTGTTTAATGAAAGGGAGTTCGTCTCCTCTTGGACCAATCTAACGGAGTTCGTCTCCTCATGGACGAATCAAAGGGATTCGTCTCCTCATTGACCAATCTAAGGGAGTTCGTCTCCTCTTGGACCAAACAAAGGGAGTTCGTCTCCTCTTGGACCAATCTAAGGGTGTTCGTCTCCTCTTAGACCAATATAAGGGAGTTCGCCTCCTCTTCGACCAATCAAAGTGAGTTCGTCTCATCTTTGCTCAATCTAACGGAGTTCGTCTCCTCTTGCACCAATCAAAGGGAGTTCGTCTCCTCTTGGACCAATCTAAGGGAGTTCGTCTCCTCTTGGACCAATCTAAGGGAGTTCGTTTCCTCTTGGACCAATCTAAGGGTGTTCGTCTCCTCATAGACCAATATAAGGGAGGTCGTCTCCTCTTGGACCAATGTAAGTTAGTTCGTCTCATCTTTGCTTAATCAATGGGAGTTCGTGTCCCCTTGGACCAAACAAAGGGAGTTCGCCTCCTCTTGGACCAATCAAACGGAGTTCGTCTCCTCTTGCACCAATCAAACGGAGTTCGTCTCCTCTTGGACCAATCTAAGGGAGTTCGTCTCCTCTTGGACCAATCTAAGGGAGTTCGTCTCCTCTTGGACCAATCGAAGGGAGTTCGTCTCCTCTTGGACCAAACAAAGGGAGTTCGTCTCCTCTTGGACCAATCTAAGGGTGTTCGTTTCCACTTAGACCAATATAAGGGAGGTCGTCTCCTCTTGGACCAATCTAAGTTAGTTCGTCTCATCTTTGCTTAATCAATGGGAGTTCGTGTCCCCTTGGACCAAACAAAGGGAGTTCGCCTCCTCTTGGACCAATCAAAGTAAGTTCGTCTCATCTTTGCTCAATCTAAGGGAGTTCGTCTCCTCTCGGACCAATCAAACGGAGTTCGTCTCCGCTTGCTCCAATCAAATGGAGTTCGTCTCCTGTTGGACCAATCTAAGGGAGTTCGTCTCCTCTTGGACCGATCTAAGGGAGTTCGTCTCCTCTTGGGCCTATCTAAGTTTGTTCGTCCAATCTTTGCTTAATCACAGGGAGTTCGTCTCCTCTTGCACCAATCTAACGGAGTTCGTCTCCTCTTGGACGAATCAAAGGGATTCGTCTCCTCAGTGACCAATCTAAGGGAGTTCATCTGCTCTTGGACCAAAGAAAGGGAGTTCGTCTCCACTTGGACCAATCTAAGGGTGTTCGTCACCTCTTAGACCAATATAAGGGAGGTCGTCTCCTCTTGGACCAATCTAAGTTAGTTCGTCTCATCTTTGCTTAATCAATGGGAGTTCGTGTTCCCTTGGACCAAACAAAGGGAGTTCGCCTCCTCTTGGACCAATCAAAGTGAGTTCGTCTCATCTTTGCTCAATCTAAGGGAGTTCGTCTCCTCTTGGACCTATCAATCGGAGTTCGTCTCCTCTTGAACCAATCAAAGGGAGTTCGTCTCCTCTTGGACCAATCTAAGGGAGTTCGTCTCCTCTTGGACCAATCTAAGGGAGTTCGTCTCCTCTTGGACCAATCTTAGGGTGTTCGTCTCCTCTTTGACCAATATTAGGGAGGTCGTCTCCTCTTGGACCAATCTAAGTTAGTTCGTCTCATCTTTGCTTAATCAATGGGAGTTCGTGTCCCCTTGGACCAAACAAAGGGAGTTCGCCTCCTCTTGGACCAATCAAAGTGAGTTCGTCTCATCTTTGCTCAATCTAAGGGAGTTCGTCTCCTCTTGGACCAATCAAACGGAGTTCGTCTCCTCTTGCACCAATCAAACGGAGTTCGTCTCCTCTTGGACCAATCTAAGGGAGTTCGTCTCCTCTTGGACCAATCTAAGGGAGTTCGTCTCCTCTAGGACGAATCAAAGGGATTCGTCTCCTCATTGACCAATCTAAGGGAGTTCGTCTCCTCTTGAACCAAACAAAGGGAGTTCGTCTCCTCTTGGACCAATCTAAGTTAGTTCGTCTCATCTTTGCTTAATCAATGGGAGTTCGTGTCCCCTTGCACCAAACAAAGGGAGTTCGCCTCCTCTTGGACCAATCAAATTGAATTCGTCTCATCTTTGCTCAATCTAAGGGAGTTCGTCTCCTCTTGGACCAATCAAACGGAGTTCGTCTCCTCTTGCACCAATCAAACGGAGTTCGTCTCCGGTTGGACCAATCTAAGGCAGTTCGTCTCCTCTTGGACCAATCTAAGGGAGTTCGTCTCCTCTTGGACCAATCAAAGGGAGTTCGTCTCCTCTTGGTCCAATCTAAGGGTGTTCGTCTCCTCTTCGACCAATATAATGGAGGTCGTCTCCTCTTGGACAAATCTAAGTTAGTTCGTCTCATCTTTGCTTAATCAATGGGAGTTCGTGTCATCTAGGACCGAGCTAAGGGAGTTCATCTCCTTTTGGGCCTATCTAAGTTTATTCGTCCAATCTTTGCTAAATCAAAGGGAGTTCGTCTCCTCTTGGACAAATCTAACGGAGTTCGTCTCCTCTTGGACGAATCAAAGGGATTCGTCTCCTCATTGACCAATGTAAGGGAGTTCATCTGCTCTTGGACCAAACAAAGGGAGTTCGTCTCCTCTCGGACCAATCTAAGGGTGTTCATCACCTCTTAGACCAATATAAGGGAGGTCGTCTCCTCTTGGACCAATCTAAGTTAGTTCGTCTCATCTTTGCTTAATCAATGGGAGTTCGTGTTCCCTTGGACCAAACAAAGGGAGTTCGTCTCCTCTTGGACCAAGCTAAGGGAGTTCGTCTCCTGTTGGACCAATCTAAGGGAGTTGGTCTCCTCTCGGACCAAACAAAGGGTGTTCGTCTCCTCTTGGACCAATCTAAGGGAGTTCGTCTCCTCTTGGACCAATCGAAGGGAGTTCGTCTCCTCTTGCACCAATCTAAGGGAGTTTGTCTCCTCTTGGGTCTATCTAAGTTTGTTCGTCCAATCTTTGCCTAATCAAAGGGAGTTCGTCTCCTCTTGGACCAATCTAACGGAGTTCGTCTCCTCATGGACGAATCAAAGGGATTCGTCTCCTCTTGGACCTATCAATCGGAGTTCGTCTCCTCTTGAACCAATCAAAGGGAGTTCGTCTCCTCTTGGACCAATCTAAGGGAGTTCGTCTCCTCTTGGACCAATCTAAGGGAGTTCGTCTCCTCTTGGACCAATCTTTGGGTGTTCGTCTCCTCTTTGACCAATATTAGGGAGGTCGTCTCCTCTTGGACCAATCAAAGTGAGTTCGTCTCATCTTTGCTCAATCTAAGGGAGTTCGTCTCCTCTTGGACCAATCAAACGGAGTTCGTCTCCTCTTGCACCAATCAAAGGGAGTTCGTCTCCTCTTGCACCAATCAAAGGGAGTTCGTCTCCTCTTGGACCAATCTAAGGCAGTTCGTCTCCTCTTGGACCAATCTAAGGGAGTTCGTTTCCTCTTGGACCAATCTAAGGGTGTTCGTCTCCTCTTAGACCAATATAAGGGAGGTCGTCTCCTCTTGGACCAATGTAAGTTAGTTCGTCTCATCTTTTGCTTAATCAATGGGAGTTCGTGTCCCCTTGGACCAAACAAAGGGAGTTCGCCTCCTCTTGGACCAATCAAACGGAGTTCGTCTCCTCTTGCACCAATCAAACGGAGTTCGTCTCCTCTTGGACCAATCTAAGGGAGTTCGTCTCCTCTTGGACCAATCTAAGGGAGTTCGTCTCCTCTTGGACCAATCGAAGGGAGTTCGTCTCCTCTTGGACCAAACAAAGGGAGTTCGTCTCCTCTTGGACCAATCTAAGGGAGTTCGTCTCCTCTTGGACCAATCGAAGGGAGTTCGTCTCCTCTTGAACCAATCTAAGGGAGTTCGTCTCCTCTTGGGCCTATCTAAGTTTGTTCGTCCAATCTTAGCCTAATCAAAGGGAGTTCGTCTCCTCTTGGACCAATCTAACGGAGTTCGTCTCCTCATGGACGAATCGAAGGGATTCGTCTCCTCTTGGACCTATCAATCGGAGTTCGTCTCCTCTTGAACCAATCAAAGGGAGTTCGTCTCCTCTTGGACCAATCTAAGGGAGTTCGTCTCCTCTTGGACCAATCTAAGGGAGTTCGTCTCCTCTTGGACCAATCTTAGGGTGTTCGTCTCCTCTTTGACCAATATTAGGGAGGTCGTCTCCTCTTGGACCAATCTAAGTTAGTTCGTCTCATCTTTGCTTAATCAATGGGAGTTCGTGTCCCCTTGGACTAAACAAAGGGAGTTCCCCTCCTCTTGGACCAATCAAAGTGAGTTCGTCTCATCTTTGCTCAATCTAAGGGAGTTCGTCACCTCTTGGACCAATCAAACGGAGTTCGTCTCCTCTTGCACCAATCAAACGGAGTTCGTCTCCTCTTGGACCAATCTAAGGGAGTTCGTCTCCTCTTGGACCAATCTAAGGGAGTTCGTCTCCTCTTGGACCAATCAAACGGAGTTCGTCTCCTCTTGCACCAATCAAAGGGAGTTCGTCTCCTCTTGGACCAATCTAAGGGAGTTCGTCTCCTCTTGGACCAATCTAAGGGAGTTCGTTTCCTCTTCGACCAATCAAAGTGAGTTCGTCTCATCTTTGCTCAATCTAAGGGAGTTCGTCTCCTCTTGGACCAATCAAACGGAGTTCGTCTCCTCTTGCACCAATCAAAGGGAGTTCGTCTCCTCTTGCACCAATCAAAGGGAGTTCGTCTCCTCTTGGACCAATCTAAGGGAGTTCGTCTCCTCTTGGACCAATCTAAGGGAGTTCGTTTCCTCTTGGACCAATCTAAGGGTGTTCGTCTCCTCTTAGACCAATATAAGGGAGGTCGTCTCCTCTTGGACCAATGTAAGTTAGTTCGTCTCATCTTTTGCTTAATCAATGGGAGTTCGTGTCCCCTTGGACCAAACAAAGGGAGTTCGCCTCCTCTTGGACCAATCAAACGGAGTTCGTCTCCTCTTGCACCAATCAAACGGAGTTCGTCTCCTCTTGGACCAATCTAAGGGAGTTCGTCTCCTCTTGGACCAATCTAAGGGAGTTCGTCTCCTCTTGGACCAATCGAAGGGAGTTCGTCTCCTCTTGGACCAAACAAAGGGAGTTCGTCTCCTCTTGGACCAATCTAAGGGAGTTCGTCTCCTCTTGGACCAATCGAAGGGAGTTCGTCTCCTCTTGAACCAATCTAAGGGAGTTCGTCTCCTCTTGGGCCTATCTAAGTTTGTTCGTCCAATCTTTGCCTAATCAAAGGGAGTTCGTCTCCTCTTGGACCAATCTAACGGAGGTCGTCTCCTCATGGACGAATCGAAGGGATTCGTCTCCTCTTGGACCTATCAATCGGAGTTCGTCTCCTCTTGAACCAATCAAAGGGAGTTCGTCTCCTCTTGGACCAATCTAAGGGAGTTCGTCTCCTCTTGGACCAATCTAAGGGAGTTCGTCTCCTCTTGGACCAATCTTAGGGTGTTCGTCTCCTCTTTGACCAATATTAGGGAGGTCGTCTCCTCTTGGACCAATCTACGGGTGTTCGTCTCCTCTTAGACCAATATAAGAGAGTTCGCCTCCTCTTCGACCAATCAAAGTGAGTTCGTCTCATCTTTGCTCAATCTAAGGGAGTTCGTCTCCTCTTGGACCAATCAAACGGAGTTCGTCTCCTCTTGCACCAATCAAAGGGAGTTCGTCTCCTCTTGGACCAATCTAAGGGAGTTCGTCTCCTCTTGGACCAATCTAAGGGAGTTCGTTTCCTCTTCGACCAATCAAAGTGAGTTCGTCTCATCTTTGCTCAATCTAAGGGAGTTCGTCTCCTCTTGGACCAATCAAACGGAGTTCGTCTCCTCTTGCACCAATCAAAGGGAGTTCGTCTCCTCTTGCACCAATCAAAGGGAGTTCGTCTCCTCTTGGACCAATCTAAGGGAGTTCGTCTCCTCTTGGACCAATCTAAGGGAGTTCGTTTCCTCTTGGACCAATCTAAGGGTGTTCGTCTCCTCTTAGACCAATATAAGGGAGGTCGTCTCCTCTTGGACCAATGTAAGTTAGTTCGTCTCATCTTTTGCTTAATCAATGGGAGTTCGTGTCCCCTTGGACCAAACAAAGGGAGTTCGCCTCCTCTTGGACCAATCAAACGGAGTTCGTCTCCTCTTGCACCAATCAAACGGAGTTCGTCTCCTCTTGGACCAATCTAAGGGAGTTCGTCTCCTCTTGGACCAATCTAAGGGAGTTCGTCTCCTCTTGGACCAATCGAAGGGAGTTCGTCTCCTCTTGGACCAAACAAAGGGAGTTCGTCTCCTCTTGGACCAATCTAAGGGAGTTCGTCTCCTCTTGGACCAATCGAAGGGAGTTCGTCTCCTCTTGAACCAATCTAAGGGAGTTCGTCTCCTCTTGGGCCTATCTAAGTTTGTTCGTCCAATCTTAGCCTAATCAAAGGGAGTTCGTCTCCTCTTGGACCAATCTAACGGAGTTCGTCTCCTCATGGACGAATCGAAGGGATTCGTCTCCTCTTGGACCTATCAATCGGAGTTCGTCTCCTCTTGAACCAATCAAAGGGAGTTCGTCTCCTCTTGGACCAATCTAAGGGAGTTCGTCTCCTCTTGGACCAATCTAAGGGAGTTCGTCTCCTCTTGGACCAATCTTAGGGTGTTCGTCTCCTCTTTGACCAATATTAGGGAGGTCGTCTCCTCTTGGACCAATCTAAGTTAGTTCGTCTCATCTTTGCTTAATCAATGGGAGTTCGTGTCCCCTTGGACTAAACAAAGGGAGTTCCCCTCCTCTTGGACCAATCAAAGTGAGTTCGTCTCATCTTTGCTCAATCTAAGGGAGTTCGTCACCTCTTGGACCAATCAAACGGAGTTCGTCTCCTCTTGCACCAATCAAACGGAGTTCGTCTCCTCTTGGACCAATCTAAGGGAGTTCGTCTCCTCTTGGACCAATCTAAGGGAGTTCGTCTCCTCTTGGACCAATCAAACGGAGTTCGTCTCCTCTTGCACCAATCAAAGGGAGTTCGTCTCCTCTTGGACCAATCTAAGGGAGTTCGTCTCCTCTTGGACCAATCTAAGGGAGTTCGTTTCCTCTTCGACCAATCAAAGTGAGTTCGTCTCATCTTTGCTCAATCTAAGGGAGTTCGTCTCCTCTTGGACCAATCAAACGGAGTTCGTCTCCTCTTGCACCAATCAAAGGGAGTTCGTCTCCTCTTGCACCAATCAAAGGGAGTTCGTCTCCTCTTGGACCAATCTAAGGGAGTTCGTCTCCTCTTGGACCAATCTAAGGGAGTTCGTTTCCTCTTGGACCAATCTAAGGGTGTTCGTCTCCTCTTAGACCAATATAAGGGAGGTCGTCTCCTCTTGGACCAATGTAAGTTAGTTCGTCTCATCTTTTGCTTAATCAATGGGAGTTCGTGTCCCCTTGGACCAAACAAAGGGAGTTCGCCTCCTCTTGGACCAATCAAACGGAGTTCGTCTCCTCTTGCACCAATCAAACGGAGTTCGTCTCCTCTTGGACCAATCTAAGGGAGTTCGTCTCCTCTTGGACCAATCTAAGGGAGTTCGTCTCCTCTTGGACCAATCGAAGGGAGTTCGTCTCCTCTTGGACCAAACAAAGGGAGTTCGTCTCCTCTTGGACCAATCTAAGGGAGTTCGTCTCCTCTTGGACCAATCGAAGGGAGTTCGTCTCCTCTTGAACCAATCTAAGGGAGTTCGTCTCCTCTTGGGCCTATCTAAGTTTGTTCGTCCAATCTTTGCCTAATCAAAGGGAGTTCGTCTCCTCTTGGACCAATCTAACGGAGGTCGTCTCCTCATGGACGAATCGAAGGGATTCGTCTCCTCTTGGACCTATCAATCGGAGTTCGTCTCCTCTTGAACCAATCAAAGGGAGTTCGTCTCCTCTTGGACCAATCTAAGGGAGTTCGTCTCCTCTTGGACCAATCTAAGGGAGTTCGTCTCCTCTTGGACCAATCTTAGGGTGTTCGTCTCCTCTTTGACCAATATTAGGGAGGTCGTCTCCTCTTGGACCAATCTACGGGTGTTCGTCTCCTCTTAGACCAATATAAGAGAGTTCGCCTCCTCTTCGACCAATCAAAGTGAGTTCGTCTCATCTTTGCTCAATCTAAGGGAGTTCGTCTCCTCTTGGACCAATCAAACGGAGTTCGTCTCCTCTTGCACCAATCAAAGGGAGTTCGTCTCCTCTTGGACCAATCTAAGTGAGTTCGTCTCCTCTTGGACCAATCTAAGGGAGTTCGTTTCCTCTTCGACCAATCAAAGTGAGTTCGTCTCATCTTTGCTCAATCAAAGGGAGTTCGTCTCCTCTTGGACCAATCAAACGGAGTTCGTCTCCTCTTGCACCAATCAAAGGGAGTTCATCTCCTCTTGCACCAATCAAAGGGAGTTCGTCTCCTCTTGGACCAATCTAAGGGAGTTCGTCTCCTCTTGGACCAATCTAAGGGAGTTCGTTTCCTCTTGGACCAATCTAAGGGTGTTCGTCTCCTCTTAGACCAATATAAGGGAGGTCGTCTCCTCTTGGACCAATGTAAGTTAGTTCGTCTCATCTTTTCCTTAATCAATGGGAGTTCGTGTCCCCTTGGACCAAACAAAGGGAGTTCGCCTCCTCTTGGACCAATCAAACGGAGTTCGTCTCCTCTTGCACCAATCAAACGGAGTTCGTCTCCTCTTGGACCAATCTAAGGGAGTTCGTCTCCTCTTGGACCAATCTAAGGGAGTTCGTCTCCTCTTGGACCAATCGAAGGGAGTTCGTCTCCTCTTGGACCAAACAAAGGGAGTTCGTCTCCTCTTGGACCAATCTAAGGGAGTTCGTCTCCTCTTGGACCAATCGAAGGGAGTTCGTCTCCTCTTGAACCAATCTAAGGGAGTTCGTCTCCTCTTGGGCCTATCTAAGTTTGTTCGTCCAATCTTAGCCTAATCAAAGGGAGTTCGTCTCCTCTTGGACCAATCTAACGGAGTTCGTCTCCTCATGGACGAATCGAAGGGATTCGTCTCCTCTTGGACCTATCAATCGGAGTTCGTCTCCTCTTGAACCAATCAAAGGGAGTTCGTCTCCTCTTGGACCAATCTAAGGGAGTTCGTCTCCTCTTGGACCAATCTAAGGGAGTTCGTCTCCTCTTGGACCAATCTTAGGGTGTTCGTCTCCTCTTTGACCAATATTAGGGAGGTCGTCTCCTCTTGGACCAATCTAAGTTAGTTCGTCTCATCTTTGCTTAATCAATGGGAGTTCGTGTCCCCTTGGACTAAACAAAGGGAGTTCCCCTCCTCTTGGACCAATCAAAGTGAGTTCGTCTCATCTTTGCTCAATCTAAGGGAGTTCGTCACCTCTTGGACCAATCAAACGGAGTTCGTCTCCTCTTGCACCAATCAAACGGAGTTCGTCTCCTCTTGGACCAATCTAAGGGAGTTCGTCTCCTCTTGGACCAATCTAAGGGAGTTCGTCTCCTCTTGGACCAATCAAACGGAGTTCGTCTCCTCTTGCACCAATCAAAGGGAGTTCGTCTCCTCTTGGACCAATCTAAGCGAGTTCGTCTCCTCTTGGACCAATCTAAGGGAGTTCGTTTCCTCTTCGACCAATCAAAGTGAGTTCGTCTCATCTTTGCTCAATCTAAGGGAGTTCGTCTCCTCTTGGACCAATCAAACGGAGTTCGTCTCCTCTTGCACCAATCAAAGGGAGTTCGTCTCCTCTTGCACCAATCAAAGGGAGTTCGTCTCCTCTTGGACCAATCTAAGGGAGTTCGTCTCCTCTTGGACCAATCTAAGGGAGTTCGTTTCCTCTTGGACCAATCTAAGGGTGTTCGTCTCCTCTTAGACCAATATAAGGGAGGTCGTCTCCTCTTGGACCAATGTAAGTTAGTTCGTCTCATCTTTTGCTTAATCAATGGGAGTTCGTGTCCCCTTGGACCAAACAAAGGGAGTTCGCCTCCTCTTGGACCAATCAAACGGAGTTCGTCTCCTCTTGCACCAATCAAACGGAGTTCGTCTCCTCTTGGACCAATCTAAGGGAGTTCGTCTCCTCTTGGACCAATCTAAGGGAGTTCGTCTCCTCTTGGACCAATCGAAGGGAGTTCGTCTCCTCTTGGACCAAACAAAGGGAGTTCGTCTCCTCTTGGACCAATCTAAGGGAGTTCGTCTCCTCTTGGACCAATCGAAGGGAGTTCGTCTCCTCATGAACCAATCTAAGGGAGTTCGTCTCCTCTTGGGCCTATCTAAGTTTGTTCGTCCAATCTTTGCCTAATCAAAGGGAGTTCGTCTCCTCTTGGACCAATCTAACGGAGGTCGTCTCCTCATGGACGAATCGAAGGGATTCGTCTCCTCTTGGACCTATCAATCGGAGTTCGTCTCCTCTTGAACCAATCAAAGGGAGTTCGTCTCCTCTTGGACCAATCTAAGGGAGTTCGTCTCCTCTTGGACCAATCTAAGGGAGTTCGTCTCCTCTTGGACCAATCTTAGGGTGTTCGTCTCCTCTTTGACCAATATTAGGGAGGTCGTCTCCTCTTGGACCAATCTAAGTTAGTTCGTCTCATCTTTGCTTAATCAATGGGAGTTCGTGTCCCCTTGGACTAAACAAAGGGAGTTCCCCTCCTCTTGGACCAATCAAAGTGAGTTCGTCTCATCTTTGCTCAATCTAAGGGAGTTCGTCACCTCTTGGACCAATCAAACGGAGTTCGTCTCCTCTTGCACCAATCAAACGGAGTTCGTCTCCTCTTGGACCAATCTAAGGGAGTTCGTCTCCTCTTAGACCAATCTAAGGGAGTTCGTCTCCTCTTGGACCAATCGAAGGGAGTTCGTCTCCTCTTGGACCAAACTAAGGGTGTTCGTCTCCTCTTAGACCAATATAAGGGAGGTCGTCTCCTCTTGGACCAATGTAAGTTAGTTCGTCTCATCTTTGCTTAATCAATGGGAGTTCGTGTTCCCTTGGACCAAACAAAGGGAGTTTGCCTCCTCTTGGACCAATCAATGTGAGTTCGTCTCATCTTTGCTCAATCTAAGGGAGTTCGTCTCCTCTTGGACCAATCAAACGGAGTTCGTCTCCTCTTGGACCAATCTAAGGGTTGGACCAATCTAAGGGAGTTCGTCTCCTCTTGGACCAATCGAAGGGAGTTCGTCTCCTCTAGGACCGATCTAAGGGAGTTCGTCTCCTCTTGGACCGTTCTAACGGAGTTCGTCTCCTCTTGGACGATTCAAAGGGATTCGTCTCCTCATTGACCAGTCTAAGGGAGTTCGTCTCCTCTCGGACTAAACAAAGGGAGTTCGCCTCCTCTTGGACCAATCTAAGGGTGTTCGTCTCCTCTTCGACCCATATAAGGGAGGTCGTCTCCTCTTGGACCAATCTAAGTTAGTCCGTCTCATCTTTGCTTAATCAATGGGAGTTCGTGTTCCCTTGGACCAAACAAAGGGAGTTCGCCTCCTCTTCGACCAATCAAAGTGAGTTCGTCTCATCTTTGCTCAATCTAAGGGAGTTCGTCACCTCTTGAACCAATCAAACGTAGTTGGTCTCCTCTTGCACCAATCAAACGGAGTTCGTCTCCTCTTGGACCAATCTAAGGGAGTTCGTCTCCTCTTGGACCAATCTAAGGGAGTTCGTCTCCTCTTGGACCAATCGAAGGGATTTCGTCTCCTCTTGGACCAAACTAAGGGTGTTCGTCTCCTCTTAGACCAATATAAGGGTGGTCGTCTCCTCTTGGACCAATGTAAGTTAGTTCGTCTCATCTTTGCTTAATCAATGGGAGTTCGTGTTCCCTTGGACCAAACAAAGGGAGTTTGCCTCCTCTTGGACCAATCAATGTGAGTTCGTCTCTTCTTTGCCCAATCTAAGGGAGTTCACCTCCTCTTGGACCAATCAAACGGAGTTGGTCTCCTCTTGCACCAATCAAACGGAGTTCGTCTCCTCTTGGACCAATCTAAGGGAGTTCGTCTCCTCTTGGACCAATCTAAGGGAGTTCGTCTCCTCTTGGACCAATCGAAGGGAGTTCGTCTCCTCTTGGACCGATCTAAGGGAGTTCGTCTCCTCTTGGACCGTTCTAACGGAGTTCGTCTCCTCTTGGACGATTCAAAGGGATTCGTCTCCTCATTGACCAATCTAAGGGAGTTCGTCTCCTCTCGGACCAAACAAAGGGAGTTCGCCTCCTCTTGGACCAATCTAAGGGTGTTCGTCTCCTCTTCGACCAATATAAGGGAGGTCGTCTCCTCTTGGACCAATCTAAGTTAGTTCGTCTCATCTTTGCTTAATCAATGGGAATTCGTGTCCTCTTGGAGCGAGCTAAGGGAGTTCATCTCGTTTTGGGCCTATCTAAGTTTATTCGTCCAATCATTGCTTAATCAAAGGGAGTTCGTCTCCTCTTGGACCAATCTAACGGAGTTCGTCTCCTCTTGGACGAATCAAAGGGATTCGTCTCCTCATTGACCAATCTAAGGGAGTTCGTCTCCTCTTGGACCAAACAAAGGGAGTTCGTCTCCTCTTGGACCAATCTAAGGGTGTTCGTCTCCTCTTAGACCAATATAAGAGAGGTCGTCTCCTCTTGGACCAATCTAAGTTAGTTCGTCTCATCTTTGCTTAATCAATGGGAGTTCGTGTCCTCTTGGACCAAACAAAGAGAGTTCGTCTCCTCTTGGACCAATCAAAGTGAGTTCGTCTCATCTTTCCTCAATCAAAGGGAGTTCGTCTCCTCTTGGACCAACCAAACGGAGTTGGTCTCCTCTTGTACCAATCAAACGGAGTTCGTCTCCTCTTGGACCAATCTAAGGGAGTTCGTCTCCTCTCGGACCAATCTAAGGGAGTTCGTCTCCTCTTGGACCAATCGAAGGGAGTTCGTCTCCTCTTGGACCGATCTAAAGGTGTTCGTCTCCTCTTGGGCCTATCTAAGTTTGTTCGTCCAATCTTTGTTTAATGAAAGGGAGTTCGTCTCCTCTTGGACCAATCTAACGGAGTTCGTCTACTCATGGACGAATCAAAGGGATTCGTCTCCTCATTGACCAATCTAAGGGAGTTCGTCTCCTCTTGGACCAAACAAAGGGAGTTCGTCTCCTCTTGGACCAATCTAAGGGTGTTCGTCTCCTCTTAGACCAATATAAGGGAGTTCGCCTCCTCTTCGACCAATCAAAGTGAGTTCGTCTCATCTTTGCTCAATCTAAGGGAGTTCGTCTCCTCTTGGACCAATCAAACGGAGTTCGTCTCCTCTTGCACCAATCAAAAGGAGTTCGTCTCCTCTTGGACCAATCTAAGGGAGTTCGTCTCCTCTTGGACCAATCTAAGGGAGTTCGTTTCCTCTTCGACCAATCAAAGTGAGTTCGTCTCATCTTTGCTCATTCTAAGGGAGTTCGTCTCCTCTTGGACCAATCAAACGGAGTTCGTCTCCTCTTGCACCAATCAAAGGGAGTTCGTCTCCTCTGGAACCAATCAAAGGGAGTTCGTCTCGTCTTGGACCAATCTAAGGGAGTTCGTCTCCTCTTGGACCAATCTAAGGGAGTTCGTTTCCTCTTGGACCAATCTAAGGGTGTTCGTCTCCTCTTAGACCAATATAAGGGAGGTCGTCTCCTCTTGGACCAATGTAAGTTAGTTCGTCTCATCTTTGCTTAATCAATGGGAGTTCGTGTCCCCTTGGACCAAACAAAGGGAGTTCGCCTCCTCTTGGACCAATCAAACGGAGTTCGTCTCCTCTTGCACCAATCAAACGGAGTTCGTCTCCTCTTGGACCAATCTAAGGGAGTTCGTCTCCTCTTGGACCAATCTAAGGGAGTTCGTCTCCTCTTGGACCAATCGAAGGGAGTTCGTCTCCTCTTGGACCAAACAAAGGGAGTTCGTCTCCTCTTGGACCAATCTAAGGGTGTTCGTTTCCACTTAGACCAATATAAGGGAGGTCGTCTCCTCTTGGACCAATCTAAGTTAGTTCGTCTCATCTTTGCTTAATCAATGGGAGTTCGTGTCCCCTTGGACCAAACAAAGGGAGTTCGCCTCCTCCTGGACCAATCAAAGTAAGTTCGTCTCATCTTTGCTCAATCTAAGGGAGTTCGTCTCCTCTCGGACCAATCAAACGGAGTTCGTCTCCGCTTGCTCCAATCAAATGGAGTTCGTCTCCTGTTGGACCAATCTAAGGAAGTTCGTCTCCTCTTGGACCAATCTAAGGGAGTTCGTCTCCTCTTGGACCAAACAAAGGGAGTTCGTCTCCTCTTGGTCCAATCTAAGGGTGTTCGTCTCCTCTTAGACCAATATAAGTGAGGTCGTCTCCTCTTGGACCAATCTATTTTAGTTCGTCTCATCTTTGCTTAATCAATGGGAATTCGTGTCATCTTGGACCGAGCTAAGGGAGTTCATCTCCTTTTGGGCCTATCTAAGTTTATTCGTCCAATCTTTGCTTAATCAAAGGGAGTTCGTCTCCTCTTGGACCAATCTAACGGAGTTCGTCTCCTCTTAGACAAATCAAAGGGATTCGTCTCCTCAATGACCAATCTAAGGGAGTTCGTCTCCTCTTGGACCAATCAAAGTGAGCTCATCTCAACTTTGCACAATCTAACGGAGTTCGTCTCCTCTTGGACCAATCAAACGGAGTTCGTCTCCTCATGCACCAATCAAACGGAGTTCGTGTCCTCTTGTACCAATCTAAGGGAGTTCGTCTCCTCTTGGACCAATCTAAGGGAGTTCGTCTCCTCTTGGACCAATCGAAGGGAGTTCGTCTCCTCTTGGACCGATCTAAGGGAGTTCGTCTCCTCTTGGGCCTATTTAAGTTTGTTCGTCCAATCTTTGCTTAATCAAAGGGAGTTCGTCTCCTCTTGCACCAATCTAACGGAGTTCGTCTCCTCTTGGACGAATCAAAGGGATTCGTCTCCTCATTGACCAATCTAAGGGAGTTCATCTGCTCTTGGACCAAACAAAGGGAGTTCGTCTCCTGTTGGACCAATCTAAGGGAGTTCGTCTCCTCTTGGACCAAACAAAGGGAGTTCGTCTCCTCTTGGTCCAATCTAAGGGTGTTCGTCTCCTCTTATACCAATATAAGGGAGGTCGTCTCCTCTTGGACCAATCTATTTTAGTTCGTCTCATCTTTGCTTAAT
This sequence comes from Melaleuca quinquenervia, assembly GCA_030064385.1. NCBI lineage: Eukaryota > Viridiplantae > Streptophyta > Magnoliopsida > Myrtales > Myrtaceae > Melaleuca > Melaleuca quinquenervia. Next base: position 94,054 of record JAPVXF010000030.1, read on the forward strand.
CAATGGGAGTTCGTGTCATCTTGGACCGAGCTAAGGGAGTTCATCTCCTTTTGGGCCTATCTAAGTTTATTCGTCCAATCTTTGCTTAATCAAAGGGAGTTCGTCTCCTCTTGGACCAATCTAACGGAGTTCGTCTCCTCTTAGACGAATCAAAGGGATTCGTCTCCTCATTGACCAATCTAAGGGAGTTCGTCTCCTCTTGGACCAATCAAAGTGAGCTCATCTCAACATTGCACAATCTAACGGAGTTCGTCTCCTCTTGGACCAATCAAACGGAGTTCGTCTCCTCTTGCACCAATCAAACGGAGTTCGTCTCCTCTTGGACCAATCTAAGGGAGTTCGTCTCCTCTTGGACCAATCTAAGGGAGTTCGTCTCCTCTTGGACCAATCGAAGGGAGTTCGTCTCCTCTTGGACCGATCTAAGGGAGTTCGTCTCCTCTTGGGCCTATCTAAGTTGGTTCGTCCAATCTTTGCTTAATCAAAGGGAGTTCGTCTCCTCTTGCACCAATCTAACGGAGTTCGTCTCCTCTTGGACGAATCAAAGGGATTCGTCTCCTCATTGACCAATGTAAGGGAGTTCATCTGCTCTTGGACCAAACAAAGGGAGTTCGTCTCCTCTTGGACCAATCTAACGGTGTTCGTCACCTCTTAGACCAATATAAGGGAGGTCGTCTCCTCTTGGACCAATCTAAGTTAGTTCGTCTCATCTTTGCTTAATCAATGGGAGTTCGTGTTCCCTTGGACCAAACAAAGGGAGTTCGCCTCCTCTTGGACCAATCAAACGGAGTTCGTCTCCTCTTGGACCAATCTAAGGGAGTTCGTCTCCTCTTGGACCAATCGAAGGGAGTTCGTCTCCTCTTGGACCGATCTAAGGGAGTTCGTCTCCTCTTGGGCCTATCTAAGTTTGTTCGTCCAATCTTTGCTTAATCACAGGGAGTTCGTCTCCTCTTGCACCAATCTAACGGAGTTCATCTCCTCTTGGACGAATCAAAGGGATTCGTCTCCTCATTGACCAATCTAAGGGAGTTCATCTGCTCTTGGACCAAACAAAGGGAGTTCGTCTCCACTTGGACCAATCTAAGGGTGTTCGTCACCTCTTAGACCAATATAAGGGAGGTCGTCTCCTCTTGGACCAATCTAAGTTGGTTCGTCTCATCTTTGCTTAATCAATGGGAGTTCGTGTTCCCTTGGACCAAACAAAGGGAGTTCGCCTCCTCTTGGACCAATCAAAGTGAGTTCGTCTCATCTTTGCTCAATCCAAGGGAGTTCGTCTCCTCTTGGACCTATCAATCGGAGTTCGTCTCCTCTTGAACCAATCAAAGGGAGTTCGTCTCCTCTTGGACCAATCTAAGGGAGTTCGTCTCCTCTTGGACCAATCTAAGGGAGTTCGTCTCCTCTTGGACCAATCTTAGGGTGTTCGTCTCCTCTTCGACCAATATTAGGGAGGTCGTCTCCTCTTGGACCAATCTAAGTTAGTTCGTCTCATCTTTGCTTAATCAATGGGAGTTCGTGTCCCCTTGGACCAAACAAAGGGAGTTCGCCTCCTCTTGGACCAATCAAAGTGAGTTCGTCTCATCTTTGCTCAATCTAAGGGAGTTCGTCTCCTCTTGGACGAATCAAACGGAGTTCGTCTCCTCTTGCACCAATCAAACGGAGTTCGTCTCCGGTTGGACCAATCTAAGGCAGTTCGTCTCCTCTTGGACCAATCTAAGGGAGTTCGTCTCCTCTAGGACGAATCAAAGGGATTCGTCTCCTCATTGACCAATCTAAGGGAGTTCGTCTCCTCTTGGACCAAACAAAGGGAGTTCGTCTCCTCTTGGACCAATCTAAGTTAGTTCGTCTCATCTTTGCTTAATCAATGGGAGTTCGTGTCCCCTTGGACCAAACAAAGGGAGTTCGCCTCCTCTTGGACCAATCAAATTGAATTCGTCTCATCTTTGCTCAATCTAAGGGAGTTCGTCTCCTCTTGGACCAATCAAACGGAGTTCGTCTCCTCTTGCACCAATCAAACGGAGTTCGTCTCCGGTTGGACCAATCTAAGGCAGTTCGTCTCCTCTTGGACCAATCTAAGGGAGTTCGTCTCCTCTTGGACCAATCAAAGGGAGTTCGTCTCCTCTTGGTCCAATCTAAGGGTGTTCGTCTCCTCTTCGACCAATATAAGGGAGGTCGTCCCCTCTTGGACAAATCTAAGTTAGTTCGTCTCATCTTTGCTTAATCAATGGGAGTTCGTGTCATCTTGGACCGAGCTAAGGGAGTTCATCTCCTTTTGGGCCTATCTAAGTTTATTCGTCCAATCTTTGCTAAATCAAAGGGAGTTCGTCTCCTCTTGGACAAATCTAACGGAGTTCGTCTCCTCTTGGACGAATCAAAGGGATTCGTCTCCTCATTGACCAATGTAAGGGAGTTCATCTGCTCTTGGACCAAACAAAGGGAGTTCGTCTCCTCTTGGACCAATCTAAGGGTGTTCGTCACCTCTTAGACCAATATAAGTGAGGTCGTCTCCTCTTGGACCAATCTAAGTTAGTTCGTCTCATCTTTGCTTAATCAATGGGAGTTCGTGTTCCCTTGGACCAAACAAAGGGAGTTCGCCTCCTCTTGGACCAATCAAAGTGAGTTCGTCTCATCTTTGCTCAATCCAAGGGAGTTCGTCTCCTCTTGGACCTATCAATCGGAGTTCGTCTCCTCTTGAACCAATCAAAGGGAGTTCGTCTCCTCTTGGACCAATCTAAGGGAGTTCGTCTCCTCTTGGACCAATCTAAGGGAGTTCGTCTCCTCTTGGACCAATCTTAGGGTGTTCGTCTCCTCTTCGACCAATATTAGGGAGGTCGTCTCCTCTTGGACCAATCTAAGTTAGTTCGTCTCATCTTTGCTTAATCAATGGGAGTTCGTGTCCCCTTGGACCAAACAAAGGGAGTTCGCCTCCTCTTGGACCAATCAAAGTGAGTTCGTCTCATCTTTGCTCAATCTAAGGGAGTTCGTCTCCTCTTGGACGAATCAAACGGAGTTCGTCTCCTCTTGCACCAATCAAACGGAGTTCGTCTCCTCTTGGACCAATCTAAGGGAGTTCGTCTCCTCTTGGACCAATCTAAGGGAGTTCGTCTCCTCTAGGACGAATCAAAGGGATTCGTCTCCTCATTGACCAATCTAAGGGAGTTCGTCTCCTCTTGGACCAAACAAAGGGAGTTCGTCTCCTCTTGGACCAATCTAAGTTAGTTCGTCTCATCTTTGCTTAATCAATGGGAGTTCGTGTCCCCTTGGACCAAACAAAGGGAGTTCGCCTCCTCTTGGACCAATCAAATTGAATTCGTCTCATCTTTGCTCAATCTAAGGGAGTTCGTCTCCTCTTGGACCAATCAAACGGAGTTCGTCTCCTCTTGCACCAATCAAACGGAGTTCGTCTCCGGTTGGACCAATCTAAGGCAGTTCGTCTCCTCTTGGACCAATCTAAGGGAGTTCGTCTCCTCTTGGACCAATCAAAGGGAGTTCGTCTCCTCTTGGTCCAATCTAAGGGTGTTCGTCTCCTCTTCGACCAATATAAGGGAGGTCGTCCCCTCTTGGACAAATCTAAGTTAGTTCGTCTCATCTTTGCTTAATCAATGGGAGTTCGTGTCATCTTGGACCGAGCTAAGGGAGTTCATCTCCTTTTGGGCCTATCTAAGTTTATTCGTCCAATCTTTGCTAAATCAAAGGGAGTTCGTCTCCTCTTGGACAAATCTAACGGAGTTCGTCTCCTCTTGGACGAATCAAAGGGATTCGTCTCCTCATTGACCAATGTAAGGGAGTTCATCTGCTCTTGCACCAAACAAAGGGAGTTCGTCTCCTCTTGGACCAATCTAAGGGTGTTCGTCACCTCTTAGACCAATATAAGTGAGGTCGTCTCCTCTTGGACCAATCTAAGTTAGTTCGTCTCATCTTTGCTTAATCAATGGGAGTTCGTGTTCCCTTGGACCAAACAAAGGGAGTTCGCCTCCTCTTGGACCAATCAAACGGAGTTCGTCTCCTCTTGCACCAATCAAACGGAGTTCGTCTCCTCTTGGACCAATCTAAGGGAGTTCTTCTCCTCTTGGACCAATCTAAGGGAGTTCGTCTCCTCTTGGACCAATCGAAGGGAGTTTGTCTCCTCTTGGACCGATCTAAGGGAGTTCGTCTCCTCTTGGGCCTATCTAAGTTTGTTCGCCCAATCTTTGCTTAATCACAGGGAGTTCGTCTCCTCTTGCACCAATCTAACGGAGTTCATCTCCTCTTGGACGAATCAAAGGGATTCGTCTCCTCATTGACCAATCTAAGGGAGTTCATCTCCTCTTGGACCAAACAAAGGGAGTTCGTCTCCACTTGGACCAATCTAAGGGTGTTCGTCACCTCTTAGACCAATATAAGGGAGGTCGTCTCCTCTTGGACCAATCTAAGTTAGTTCGTCTCATCTTTGCTTAATCAATGGGAGTTCGTGTCCCCTTGGACCAAACAAAGGGAGTTCGCCTCCTCTTGGACCAATCAAAGTGAGTTCGTCTCATCTTTGCTCAATCTAAGGGAGTTCGTCTCCTCTTGGACCAATCAAACGGAGTTCGTCTCCTCTTGCACCAATCAAACGGAGTTCGTCTCCTCTTGGACCAATCAAAGGCAGTTCGTCTCCTCTTGGACCAATCTAAGGGAGTTCGTCTCCTCTTGGACCAAACAAAGGGAGTTCGTCTCCTCTTGGTCCAATCTAAGGGTGTTCGTCTCCTCTTCGACCAATATAAGGGAGGTCGTCTCCTCTTGGACAAATCTAAGTTAGTTCGTCTCATCTTTCCTTAATCAATGGGAGTTCGTGTCATCTTGGACCGAGCTAAGGGAGTTCATCTCCTTTTGGGCCTATCTAAGTTTATTCGTCCAATCTTTGCTAAATCAAAGGGAGTTCGTCTCCTCTTGGACAAATCTAACGGAGTTCGTCTCCTCTTGGGCGAATCAAAGGGATTCGTCTCCACATTGACCAATCTAAGGGTGTTCGTCTCCTCTTGGACCAATCAAAGTGAGCTCGTCTCAACTTTGCACAATCTAAGGGAGTTCGTCTCCTCTTGGGCGAATCAAAGGGATTCGTCTCCACATTGACCAATCTAAGGGTGTTCGTCTCCTCTTGGACCAATCAAAGTGAGCTCGTCTCAACTTTGCACAATCTAAGGGAGTTCGTCTCCTCTTGGACCAATCAAATGGAGTTCGTCTCCTCTTGCACCAATCAAACGGAGTTCGTCTCCTCTTGGACCAATCAAAGTGAGCTCGTCTCAACTTTGCACAATCTAAGGGAGTTCGTCTCCTCTTGGACCAATCAAACGGAGTTCGTCTCCTCTTGCACCAATCAAACGGAGTTCGTCTCCTCTTGGACCAATCTAAGGGAGTTCGTCTCCTCTTGGACCAATCTAAGGGAGTTCGTCTCCTCTTGGACCGATCGAAGGGAGTTCGTCTCCTCTTGGACCGATCTAAGGAAGTTCGTCTCCTCTTGGGCCTATCTAAGTTTGTTCGTCCAATCTTTGCTTAATCAAAGAGAGTTCGTCTCCTCTTGCACCAATCTAACGGAGTTTGTCTCCTCTTGGACGAATCAAAGGGATTCGTCTCCTCATTGACTAATCTAAGGGAGTTCTTCTGCTCTTGGACCAAACAAAGGGAGTTCGTCTCCTCTTGGACCAATCTAAGGGTGTTCATCTCCTCTTAGACCAATATATGGGAGGTCGTCTCCTCTTGGACCAATCTAAGTTAGTTCGTCTCATCTTTGCTTAATCAATGGGAGTTCGTGTTCCCTTGGACCAAACAAAGGGAGTTCGCCTCCTCTTGGATCAATCAAAGTGAGTTCGTCTCATCTTTGCTCAATCTAAGGGAGTTCGTCTCCTCTTGGAACAATCAAATGGAGTTCGTCTCCTCTTGAACCAATCAAAGGGAGTTCGTCTCCTCTTGGACCAATCTAAGGGAGTTCGTCTCCTCTTGGACCAATCTAAGGGAGTTCGTCTCCTCTTGGACCAATCTAAGGGTGTTCGTCTCCTCTTCGACCAATATTAGGGAGGTCGTCTCCTCTTGGACCAATCTAAGTTAGTTCGTCTCATCTTTGCTTAATCAATGGGAGTTCGTGTCCCCTTGGATCAAACAAAGGGAGTTCGCCTCCTCTTGGACCAATCAGTGTGAGTTCGTCTCATCTTTGCTCAATCTAATGGAGTTCGTCTCCTCTTGGACCAATCAAACGGAGTTCGTCTCCTCTTGCACCAATCAAACGGAGTTCGTCTCCTCTTGGACCAATCTAAGGGAGTTCGTCTCCTCTTGGACCAATCAAATGGAGTTCGTCTCCTCTTGCACCAATCAAACGGAGTTCGTCTCCTCTTGGACCAATCAAAGTGAGCTCGTCTCAACTTTGCACAATCTAAGGGAGTTCGTCTCCTCTTGGACCAATCAAACGGAGTTCGTCTCCTCTTGCACCAATCAAACGGAGTTCGTCTCCTCTTGGACCAATCTAAGGGAGTTCGTCTCCTCTTGGACCAATCTAAGGGAGTTCGTCTCCTCTTGGACCGATCGAAGGGAGTTCGTCTCCTCTTGGACCGATCTAAGGAAGTTCGTCTCCTCTTGGGCCTATCTAAGTTTGTTCGTCCAATCTTTGCTTAATCAAAGAGAGTTCGTCTCCTCTTGCACCAATCTAACGGAGTTTGTCTCCTCTTGGACGAATCAAAGGGATTCGTCTCCTCATTGACTAATCTAAGGGAGTTCTTCTGCTCTTGGACCAAACAAAGGGAGTTCGTCTCCTCTTGGACCAATCTAAGGGTGTTCATCTCCTCTTAGACCAATATATGGGAGGTCGTCTCCTCTTGGACCAATCTAAGGTAGTTCGTCTCATCTTTGCTTAATCAATGGGAGTTCGTGTTCCCTTGGACCAAACAAAGGGAGTTCGCCTCCTCTTGGATCAATCAAAGTGAGTTCGTCTCATCTTTGCTCAATCTAAGGGAGTTCGTCTCCTCTTGGAACAATCAAATGGAGTTCGTCTCCTCTTGAACCAATCAAAGGGAGTTCGTCTCCTCTTGGACCAATCTAAGGGAGTTCGTCTCCTCTTGGACCAATCTAAGGGAGTTCGTCTCCTCTTGGACCAATCTAAGGGTGTTCGTCTCCTCTTCGACCAATATTAGGGAGGTCGTCTCCTCTTGGACCAATCTAAGTTAGTTCGTCTCATCTTTGCTTAATCAATGGGAGTTCGTGTCCCCTTGGACCAAACAAAGGGAGTTCGCCTCCTCTTGGACCAATCAGTGTGAGTTCGTCTCATCTTTGCTCAATCTAATGGAGTTCGTCTCCTCTTGGACCAATCAAACGGAGTTCGTCTCCTCTTGCACCAATCAAACGGAGTTCGTCTCCTCTTGGACCAATCTAAGGGAGTTCGTCTCCTCTTGGACCAATCTAAGGGAGTTCGTCTCCTCTTGGACGAATCAAAGGGATTCGTCTCCTCATTGACCAATCTAAGGGAGTTCGTCTCCTCTTGGACCAAACAAAGGGAATTCGTCTCCTCTTGGACCAATCTAAGGGTGTTCGTCTCCTCTTAGACCAATATAAGGGAGGTCGTCTCCTCTTGGACCAATCTAAGTTAGTTCGTCTCATCTTTGCTTAATCAATGGGAGTTCCTGTCCCCTTGGACCAAACAAAGGGAGTTCGCCTCCTCTTGGACCAATCAAATTGAGTTCGTCTCATCTTTGCTCAATCTAAGGGAGTTCGTCTCCTCTTGGACCAATCAAACGGAGTTCGTCTCCTCTTGCACCAATCAAACGGAGTTCGTCTCCTGTTGGACCAATCAAAGGCAGTTCGTCTCCTCTTGGACCAATCTAAGGGAGTTCGTCTCCTCTTGGACCAAACAAAGGGAGTTCGTCTCCTCTTGGTCCAATCTAAGGGTGTTCGTCTCCTCTTCGACCAATATAAGGGAGGTCGTCTCCTCTTGCACAAATCTAAGTTAGTTCGTCTCATCTTTGCTTAATCAATGGGAATTCGTCTCCTCTTGGACCGATCTAAGGGAGTTCGTCTACTCTTGGGCCTATCTAAGTTTGTTCGTCCATTCTTTGCTTAATCAAAGAGAGTTCGTCTCCTCTTGCACCAATCTAACGGAGTTCGTCTCCTCTTGAACGAATCAAAGGGATTCGTCTCCTCATTGAGCAATCTAAGGGAGTTCTTCTGCTCTTGGTCCAAACAAAGGGAGTTCGTCTCCTCTTGGACCAATCTAAGGGTGTTCGTCTCCTCTTAGACCAATATAAGGGAGGTCGTCTCCTCTTGGACCAATCTAAGTTAGTTAGTCTCATCTTTGCTTAATCAATGGGAGTTCGTGTTCCCTTGGACCAAACAAAGGGAGTTCGCCTCCTCTTGGACCAATCAAAGTGAGTTCGTCTCATCTTTGCTCAATCTAAGGGAGTTCGTCTCCTCTTGGACAAATCAAACGGAGTTCGTCTCCTCTTGCACCAATCAAAGGGAGTTCGTCTCCTCTTGGACCAATCTAAGGGAGTTCGTCTCCTCTTGGACCAATCAAATGGAGTTCGTCTCCTCTTGCACCAATCAAACGGAGTTCGTCTCCTCTTGGACCAATCAAAGTGAGCTCGTCTCAACTTTGCACAATCTAAGGGAGTTCGTCTCCTCTTGGACCAATCAAACGGAGTTCGTCTCCTCTTGCACCAATCAAACGGAGTTCGTCTCCTCTTGGACCAATCTAAGGGAGTTCGTCTCCTCTTGGACCAATCTAAGGGAGTTCGTCTCCTCTTGGACCGATCGAAGGGAGTTCGTCTCCTCTTGGACCGATCTAAGGAAGTTCGTCTCCTCTTGGGCCTATCTAAGTTTGTTCGTCCAATCTTTGCTTAATCAAAGAGAGTTCGTCTCCTCTTGCACCAATCTAACGGAGTTTGTCTCCTCTTGGACGAATCAAAGGGATTCGTCTCCTCATTGACTAATCTAAGGGAGTTCTTCTGCTCTTGGACCAAACAAAGGGAGTTCGTCTCCTCTTGGACCAATCTAAGGGTGTTCATCTCCTCTTAGACCAATATATGGGAGGTCGTCTCCTCTTGGACCAATCTAAGTTAGTTCGTCTCATCTTTGCTTAATCAATGGGAGTTCGTGTTCCCTTGGACCAAACAAAGGGAGTTCGCCTCCTCTTGGATCAATCAAAGTGAGTTCGTCTCATCTTTGCTCAATCTAAGGGAGTTCGTCTCCTCTTGGAACAATCAAATGGAGTTCGTCTCCTCTTGAACCAATCAAAGGGAGTTCGTCTCCTCTTGGACCAATCTAAGGGAGTTCGTCTCCTCTTGGACCAATCTAAGGGAGTTCGTCTCCTCTTGGACCAATCTAAGGGAGTTCGTCTCCTCTTGGACCAATCTAAGGGAGTTCGTTTCCTCTTGGACCAATCTAAGGGTGTTCGTCTCCTCTTAGACCAATATAAGGGAGGTCGTCTCCTCTTGGACCAATGTAAGTTAGTTCGTCTCATCTTTCTGCTTAATCAATGGGAGTTCGTGTCCCCTTGGACCAAACAAAGGGAGTTCGCCTCCTCTTGGACCAATCAAACGGAGTTCGTCTCCTCTTGCACCAATCAAACGGAGTTCGTCTCCTCTTGGACCAATCAAAGTGAGCTCGTCTCAACTTTGCACAATCTAAGGGAGTTCGTCTCCTCTTGGACCAATCAAACGGAGTTCGTCTCCTCTTGCACCAATCAAACGGAGTTCGTCTCCTCTTGGACCAATCTAAGGGAGTTCGTCTCCTCTTGGACCAATCTAAGGGAGTTCGTCTCCTCTTGGACCGATCGAAGGGAGTTCGTCTCCTCTTGGACCGATCTAAGGAAGTTCGTCTCCTCTTGGGCCTATCTAAGTTTGTTCGTCCAATCTTTGCTTAATCAAAGAGAGTTCGTCTCCTCTTGCACCAATCTAACGGAGTTTGTCTCCTCTTGGACGAATCAAAGGGATTCGTCTCCTCATTGACTAATCTAAGGGAGTTCTTCTGCTCTTGGACCAAACAAAGGGAGTTCGTCTCCTCTTGGACCAATCTAAGGGTGTTCATCTCCTCTTAGACCAATATATGGGAGGTCGTCTCCTCTTGGACCAATCTAAGTTAGTTCGTCTCATCTTTGCTTAATCAATGGGAGTTCGTGTTCCCTTGGACCAAACAAAGGGAGTTCGCCTCCTCTTGGATCAATCAAAGTGAGTTCGTCTCATCTTTGCTCAATCTAAGGGAGTTCGTCTCCTCTTGGAACAATCAAATGGAGTTCGTCTCCTCTTGAACCAATCAAAGGGAGTTCGTCTCCTCTTGGACCAATCTAAGGGAGTTCGTCTCCTCTTGGACCAATCTAAGGGAGTTCGTCTCCTCTTGGACCAATCTAAGGGTGTTCGTCTCCTCTTCGACCAATATTAGGGAGGTCGTCTCCTCTTGGACCAATCTAAGTTAGTTCGTCTCATCTTTGCTTAATCAATGGGAGTTCGTGTCCCCTTGGACCAAACAAAGGGAGTTCGCCTCCTCTTGGACCAATCAGTGTGAGTTCGTCTCATCTTTGCTCAATCTAATGGAGTTCGTCTCCTCTTGGACCAATCAAACGGAGTTCGTCTCCTCTTGCACCAATCAAACGGAGTTCGTCTCCTCTTGGACCAATCTAAGGGAGTTCGTCTCCTCTTGGACCAATCTAAGGGAGTTCGTCTCCTCTTGGACGAATCAAAGGGATTCGTCTCCTCATTGACCAATCTAAGGGAGTTCGTCTCCTCTTGGACCAAACAAAGGGAATTCGTCTCCTCTTGGACCAATCTAAGGGTGTTCGTCTCCTCTTAGACCAATATAAGGGAGGTCGTCTCCTCTTGGACCAATCTAAGTTAGTTCGTCTCATCTTTGCTTAATCAATGGGAGTTCCTGTCCCCTTGGACCAAACAAAGGGAGTTCGCCTCCTCTTGGACCAATCAAATTGAGTTCGTCTCATCTTTGCTCAATCTAAGGGAGTTCGTCTCCTCTTGGACCAATCAAACGGAGTTCGTCTCCTCTTGCACCAATCAAACGGAGTTCGTCTCCTGTTGGACCAATCAAAGGCAGTTCGTCTCCTCTTGGACCAATCTAAGGGAGTTCGTCTCCTCTTGGACCAAACAAAGGGAGTTCGTCTCCTCTTGGTCCAATCTAAGGGTGTTCGTCTCCTCTTCGACCAATATAAGGGAGGTCGTCTCCTCTTGCACAAATCTAAGTTAGTTCGTCTCATCTTTGCTTAATCAATGGGAATTCGTCTCCTCTTGGACCGATCTAAGGGAGTTCGTCTACTCTTGGGCCTATCTAAGTTTGTTCGTCCATTCTTTGCTTAATCAAAGAGAGTTCGTCTCCTCTTGCACCAATCTAACGGAGTTCGTCTCCTCTTGAACGAATCAAAGGGATTCGTCTCCTCATTGAGCAATCTAAGGGAGTTCTTCTGCTCTTGGTCCAAACAAAGGGAGTTCGTCTCCTCTTGGACCAATCTAAGGGTGTTCGTCTCCTCTTAGACCAATATAAGGGAGGTCGTCTCCTCTTGGACCAATCTAAGTTAGTTAGTCTCATCTTTGCTTAATCAATGGGAGTTCGTGTTCCCTTGGACCAAACAAAGGGAGTTCGCCTCCTCTTGGACCAATCAAAGTGAGTTCGTCTCATCTTTGCTCAATCTAAGGGAGTTCGTCTCCTCTTGGACAAATCAAACGGAGTTCGTCTCCTCTTGCACCAATCAAAGGGAGTTCGTCTCCTCTTGGACCAATCTAAGGGAGTTCGTCTCCTCTTGGACCAATCTAAGGGAGTTCATCTCCTCTTGGACCAATCTAAGGGTGTTCGTCTCCTCTTCGACCAATATTAGGGAGGTCGTCTCCTCTTGGACCAATCTAAGTTAGTTCGTCTCATCTTTGCTTAATCAATGGGAGCTCGTGTCCCCTTGGACCAAACAAAGGGAGTTCGCCTCCTCTTGGACCAATCAAAGTGAGTTCGTCTCATCTTTGCTCAATCTAAGGGAGTTCGTCTCCTCTTGGACCAATCAAACGGAGTTCGTCTCCTCTTGCACCAATCAAACGGAGTTCGTCTCCTCTTGGACCAATCTAAGGGAGTTCGTCTCCTCTTGGACCAATGTAAGGGAGTTCGTCTCCTCTTGGACGAATCAAAGGGATTCGTCTCCTCATTGACCAATCTAAGGGAGTTCGTCTCCTCTTGGACCAAACAAAGGGAATTCGTCTCCTCTTGGACCAATCTAAGGGTGTTCGTCTCCTCTTAGACCAATATAAGGGAGGTCGTCTCCTCTTGGACCAATCTAAGTTAGTTCGTCTCATCTTTGCTTAATCAATGGGAGTTCGTGTCCCCTTGGACCAAACAAAGGGAGTTCGCCTCCTCTTGGACCAATCAAATTGAGTTCGTCTCATCTTTGCTCAATCTAAGGGAGTTCGTCTCCTCTTGGACCAATCAAACGGAGTTCGTCTCCTCTTGCACCAATCAAACGGAGTTCGTCTCCTGTTGGACCAATCAAAGGCAGTTCGTCTCCTCTTGGACCAATCTAAGGGAGTTCGTCTCCTCTTGGACCAAACAAAGGGAGTTCGTCTCCTCTTGGTCCAATCTAAGGGTGTTCGTCTCCTCTTCGACCAATATAAGGGAGGTCGTCTCCTCTTGGACAAATCTAAGTTAGTTCGTCTCATCTTTGCTTAATCAATGGGAATTCCTCTCCTCTTGGACCGATCTAAGGGAGTTCGTCTACTCTTGGGCCTATCTAAGTTTGTTCGTTCATTCTTTGCTTAATCAAATAGAGTTCGTCTCCTCTTGCACCAATCTAACGGAGTTCGTCTCCTCTTGGACGAATCAAAGGGATTCGTCTCCTCATTGAGCAATCTAAGGGAGTTCTTCTGCTCTTGGTCCAAACAAAGGGAGTTCGTCTCCTCTTGGACCAATCTAAGGGTGTTCGTCTCCTCTTCGACCAATATTAGGGAGGTCGTCTCCTCTTGGACCAATCTAAGTTAGTTCGTCTCATCTTTGCTTAATCAATGGGAGCTCGTGTCCCCTTGGACCAAACAAAGGGAGTTCGCCTCCTCTTGGACCAATCAAAGTCAGTTCGTCTCATCTTTGCTCAATCTAAGGGAGTTCGTCTCCTCTTGGACCAATCAAACGGAGTTCGTCTCCTCTTGCACCAATCAAACGGAGTTTGTCTCCTCTTGGGCCAATCTAAGGGAGTTCGTCTCCTCTTGGACCAATCTAAGGGAGTTCGTCTCCTCTTGGACGAATCAAAGGGATTCGTCTCCTCATTGACCAATCTAAGGGAGTTCGTCTCCTCTTGGACCAAACAAAGGGAGTTCGTCTCCTCTTGGACCAATCTAAGGGTGTTCGTCTCCTCTTAGACCAATATAAGGGAGGTCGTCTCCTCTTGGACCAATCTAAGTTAGTTCGTCCCATCTTTGCTTAATCAATGGGAGTTCTTGTCCCCTTGGACCAAACAAACGGAGTTCACCTCCTCTTGGACCAATCAAATTGAGTTCGTCTCATCTTTGCTCAATCTAAGGGAGTTCGTCTCCTGTTGGACCAATCAAACGGAGTTCGTCTCCTCTTGCACCAATCAAACGGAGTTCGTCACCTGTTGGACCAATCTAAGGCAGTTCGTCTCCTCTTGGACCAATCTAAGGGAGTCCGTCTCCTCTTGGACCAAACAAAGGGAGTTCGTCTCCTCTTGGTCCAATCTAAGGGTGTTCGTCTCCTCTTCGACCAATATAAGGGAGGTCGTCTCCTCTTGGACAAATCTGAGTTAGTTTGTCTCATCTTTGCTTAATCAATGGGAGTTCGTGTCATCTTGGACCGAGCTAAGGGAGTTCATCTCCTTTTGGGCCTATCTAAGTTTATTCGTCCAATCTTTGCTAAATCAAATGGAGTTCGTCTCCTCTTGGACCAATCTAACGGAGTTCGTCTCCTCTTGGACGAATCAAAGGGATTAGTCTCCTCATTGTCCAATCTAAGGGTGTTCGTCTCATCATGGACTAATCAAAGTGAGCTCGTCTCAACTTTGCACAATCTAAGGGAGTTCGTCTCCTCTTGGACCAATCAAACGGAGTTTGTCTCCTCTTGCACCAATCAAACGGAGTTTGTCTCCTCTTGGACCATACAAAGGGAGTTCGTCTCCTCTTGGACCAATCTAAGGGTGTTCGTCTCGTCTTAGACCAATATAAGGGAGGTCGTCTCCTCTTGGACCAATCTAAGTTAGTTCGTCTCATCTTTGCTTAATCAATGGGAGTTCGTGTTCCCTTGGACCAAACAAAGGGAGTTCGCCTCCTCTTGGACCAATCAAAGTGAGTTCGTCTCATCTTTGCTCAATCTAAGGGAGTTCGTCTCCTCTTGGACCAATCAAACGGAGTTCGTCTCCTCTTGCACCAATCAAAGGGAGTTCGTCTCCTCTTGGACCAATCTAAGGGAGTTCGTCTCCTCTTGGACCAATCTAAGGGAGTTCGTCTCCTCTTGGACCAATCTAAGGGTGTTCGTCTCCTCTTAGACCAATATAAGGGAGGTCGTCTCCTCTTGCACCAATCTAAGTTAGTTCGTCTCATCTTTGCTTAATCAATGGGAGTTCGTGTCCCCTTGGACCAAACAAAGTGAGTTCGTCTCATCTTTGCTCAATCTAAGGGAGTTCGTCTCCTCTTGGACCAATCAAACGGAGTTCGTCTCCGCTTGCACCAATCAAACGGAGTTCGTCTCCTCTTGGACCAAACAAAGGGAGTTCGTCTCCTCCTGGTCCAATCTAAGGGTGTTCGTCTCCTCTTAGACCAATATAAGGGAGGTCGTCTCCTCTTGGACCAATCTAAGTTAGTTCGTCTCATCTTTGCTTAATCAATGGGAGTTCGTGTCATCTTGGACCGAGCTAAGGGAGTTCATCTCCTTTTGGGCCTATCTAAGTTTATTCGTCCAATCTTTGCTTAATCAAAGGAAGTTCGTCTCCTCTTGGACCAATCTAACGGAGTTCGTCTCCTCTTGGACGAATCAAAGGGATTCGTCTCCTCATTGACCAATCTAAGGGAGTTCGTCTCCTCTTGGACTAATCAAAGTGAGCTCGTCACAACTTTGCACAATCTAAGGGAGTTCGTCTCCTCTTGGACCAATCAAACGGAGTTCGTCTCCTCTTGGACCAATCTAAGGGAGTTCGTCTCCTCTTGGACCAATCTAAGGGTGTTCGTCTCCTCTTAGACCAATATAAGTGAGGTCGTCTCCTCTTGGACCAATCTAAGTTAGTTCGTCTCATCTTTGCTTAATCAATGGGAGTTCGTGTCATCTTGGACCGAGCTAAGGGAGTTCATCTCCTTTTGGGCCTATCTAAGTTTATTCGTCCAATCTTTGCTTAATCAAAGGAAGTTCGTCTCCTCTTGGACCAATCTAACGGAGTTCATCTCCTCTTGGACGAATCAAAGGGATTCGTCTCCTCATTGACCAATCTAAGGGAGTTCGTCTCCTCTTGGACTAATCAAAGTGAGCTCGTCACAACTTTGCACAATCTAAGGGAGTTCGTCTCCTCTTCGACCAATCAAACGGAGTTCGTCTCCTCTTGCACCAATCAAACGGAGTTCGTCTCCTCTTGGACGAATCTAAGGGAGTTCGTCTCCTCTTGGACCAATCTAAGGGAGTTCGTCTCCTCTTGGACCAATCGAAGGGAGTTCGTCTCCTCTTGGGCCGATCTAAGGGAGTTCGTCTCCTCTTGGGCCTATCTAAGTTTGTTCGTCCAATCTTTGCTTAATCAAAGAGAGTTCATCTCCTCTTGCACCAATCTAACGAAGTTCGTCTCCTCTTGGACGAATCAAAGGGATTCGTCTCCTCATTGACCAATCTAAGGGAGTTCTTCTGCTCTTGAACCAAACAAAGGGAGTTCGTCTCCTCTTGGACCAATCTAAGGGTGTTCGTCTCCTCTTAGACCAATATAAGGGAGGTCGTCTCCTCTTGGACCAATCTAAGTTAGTTCGTGTCATCTTTGCTTAATTAATGGGAGTTCGTGTTCCCTTGGACCAAACAAAGGGAGTTCGCCTCCTCTTGGACCAATCAAAGTGAGTTCTCTCATCTATGCTCAATCTAAGGGAGTTCGTCTCCTCTTGGACCAATAAAACGGAGTTCGTCTCCTCTTGCACCAATCAAAGGGAGTTCGTCTCCTCTTGGACCAATCTAAGGGAGTTCGTCTCCTCTTGGACCAAATAAAGGGAGTTCGTCTCCTCTTGATCCAATCTAAGGGTGTTCGTCTCCTCTTAGACCAATATAAGGGAGGTCGTCTCCTCTTGGACCAATCTAAGTTAGTTCGACTCATCTTTGCTTAATCAATGGGAGTTCGTGTCATCTTGGACCGAGCTAAGGGAGTTCATCTCCTTTTGGGCCTATCTAAGTTTATTCGTCCAATCTTTGCTTAATCAAAGGAAGTTCGTCTCCTCTTGGACCAATCTAACGGAGTTCGTCTCCTCTTGGACTAATCAAAGTGAGCTCGTCACAACTTTGCACAATCTAAGGGAGTTCGTCTCCTCTTGGACCAATCAAACGGAGTTCGTCTCGTCTTGCACCAATCAAACGGAGTTCGTCTCCTCTTGGACGAATCTAAGGGAGTTCGTCTCCTCTTGGACCAATCTAAGGGAGTTCGTCTCCTCTTGGACCAATCGAAGGGAGTTCGTCTCCTCTTGGACCGATCTAAGGGAGTTCGTCTCCTCTTGGACGAATCTAAGGGTGTTCGTCTCCTCTTAGACCAATATAAGGGAGGTCGTCTCCTCTTGGACCAATGTAAGTTAATTCGTCTCATCTTTCCTTAATCAATGGGAGTTCGTGTCCCCTTGGACCAAACAAAGGGAGTTCGCCTCCTCTTGGACCAATCAAAGTGAGTTCGTCTCATCTTTGCTCGATCTAAGGGAGTTCGTCTCCTCTTGGACCAATCAAACGGAGTTCGTCTCCTCTTGCACCAATCAAACGGAGTTCGTCTCCTCTTGGACCAATCTAAGGGAGTTCGTCTCCTCTTGGACAAATCTAAGGGAGTTCGTCTCCTCTTGGACGAATCAAAGGGATTCGTCTCCTCATTGGCCAATCTATGGGAGTTCGTCTCTTCTTGGACCAAACAAAGGGAGTTCGTCTCCTCTTAGACCAATCTAAGGGTGTTCGTCTCCTCTTAGACCAATATAAGGGAGGTCGTCTCCTCTTGGACCAATCTAAGTTAGTTCGTCTCATCTTTGCTTAATCAACGGGAGTTCGTGTCCCCTTGGACCAAACAAAGGGAGTTCGCCTCCTCTTGGACCAATCAACGTGAGTTCGTCTCATCTTTGCTCAATCTAAGGGAGTTCGTCTCCTCTTGGACCAATCAAACGGAGTTCGTCTCCTCTTGCACCAATCAAACGGAGTTCGTCTCCTGTTGGACCAATCTAAGGCAGTTCGTCTCCTCTTGGACCAATGTAAGGGAGTTCGTATCCTCTTGGACCAAACAAAGGTAGTTCGTCTCGTCTAGGTCCAATCTAAGGGTGTTCGTCTCCTCTTAGACCAATATAAGGGAGGTCGTCTCCTCTTGGACCAATCTAAGTTAGTTCGTCTTATCTTTGCTTAATCAATGGGAGTTCGTGTCATCTTCGACCGAGCTAGGGGAGTTCATCTCCTTTTGGGCCTATCTAAGTTTATTCGTCCAATCTTTGCTTAATCAAAGGGAGTTCGTCTCCTCTTGGACCAATTTATCGGAGTTCGTCTCCTCTTGGACGAATCAAAGGGATTCGTCTCCTCATTGATCAATCTAAGGGAGTGCGTCTCCTCTTGGACGAATCAAAGTGAGCTCGTCTCAAATTTGCACAATCTAAGGGAGTTCGTCTCCTCTTGGACCAATCAAACGGAGTTCGTCTCCTCTTGCACCAATCAAACGGAGTTCGTCTCCTCTTGGACCAATCTAAGGGAGTTCGTCTCCTCTTGGACAAATCTAAGGGAGTTCGTCTCCTCTTGGACCGATCTAAGGGAGTTCGTCTCCTCTTGGGCCTATCTAAGTTTGTTCGTCCAATCTTTGCTTAATCAAAGAGAGTTCGTCTCCTCTTGCACCAATCTAACGGAGTTCGTCTCCTCTTGGACGAATCAAAGGGATTCGTCTCCTCATTGACCAATCTAAGGGAGTTCATCTGCTCTTGGACCAAACAAAGGAAGTTCGTCTCCTCTTGGACCAATCTAAGGGTGTTCGTCTCATCTTAGACCAATATAAGGGAGGTCATCTCCTCTTGGACCAATCTAAGGGAGTTCGTCTCCTCTTGGACTAATCGAAGGGAGTTCGTCTCCTCTTGGACCGATCTAAGGGTGTTCGTCTCCTCTTAGACCAATATAACGGAGGTCGTCTCTTCTTGGACCCATCTAAGTTAGTTCGTCTCATCTTTGCTTAATCAATGGGAGTTCGTGTCCTCTTGGACCAAACAAAGATAGTTCGTCTCCTCTTGGACCAATCAAAGTGAGTTCGTCTCATCTTTCCTCAATCTAAGGGAGTTCGTCTCCTCTTGGACCAACCAAACGGAGTTCGTCTCCTTTGTCTCATCTTTGCTCAATCTAAGGGAGTTCGTCTCCTCTTGGACCAATCAAACGGAGTTCGTCTCCTCTTGCACCAATCCAACGGAGTTCTTCTCCTGTTGGACCAGTCTAAGGGAGTTCGTCTCCTCTTGGACCAATCTAAGGGAGTTCGTCTCCTCTTGGACCAAAGAAAGGGAGTTCGTCTCCTCTTGGTCCAATCTAAGGGTGTTCGTCTCCTCTTAGACCAATATAAGGGAGGTCGACTCCCCTTGGACCAATCTAAGTTAGTTCGTCTCATCTTTGCTTAATCAATGGGAGTTCGTGTCATCTTCGACCGAGCTAAGGGAGTTCATCTACTTTTGGGCCTATCTAAGTTTATTCGTCCAATCTTTGCTTAATCAAAGGGAGTTCGTCTCCTCTTGGACCAATCTAACGGAGTTCGTCTCCTCTTGGACGAATCGAAGGGATTCGTCTCCTCATTAACCAATCTAAGGGAGTTCGTCTTCTCTTGGACTAATCAAAGTGAGTTCGTCTCAACTTTGCACAATCTAAGGGAGTTCGTCTCCTCTTTGACCAATCAACCGGAGTTCGCCTCCTCTTGCACCAATCAAACGGAGTTCGTCTCCTCTTGAACCAATCTAAGGGAGTTCGTCTCCTCTTGGAATAATCTAAGGGAGTTCGTCTCCTCTTGGACCAATCTAAGGGAGTTCGTCTCCTCTTGGACCAAACAAAGGGAGTTCGTCTCCTCTTGGTCCAATCTAAGGGTGTTCGTCTCCTCTTAGACCAATATAAGGGAGGTCGTCTCCTCTTGGACCAATCTAAGTTAGTTCGACTCATCTTTGCTTAATCAATGGGAGTTCGTGTCATCTTGGACCGAGCTAAGGGAGTTCATCTCCTTTTGGGCCTATCTAAGTTTATTCGTCCAATCTTTGCTTAATCAAAGGAAGTTCGTCTCCTCTTGGACCAATCTAACGGAGTTCGTCTCCTCTTGGACGAATCAAAGGGATTCGTCTCCTCATTGACCAATCTAAGGGAGTTCGTCTCCTCTTGGACGAATCTAAGGGAGTTCGTCTCCTCTTGGACCAATCTAACGGAGTTCGTCTCCTCTTGGACCAATCGAAGGGAGTTCGTCTCCTCTTGGACCGATCTAAGGGAGTTCGTCTACTCTTGGGCCTATCTAAGTTTGTTCGTCCATTCTTTGCTTAATCAAAGAGAGTTCGTCTCCTCTTGCACCAATCTAACGGAGTTCGTCTCCTCTTGGACGAATCAAAGGGATTCGTCTCCTCATTGAGCAATCTAAGGGAGTTCTTCTGCTCTTGGTCCAAACATAGGGAGTTCGTCTCCTCTTGGACCAATCTAAGGGTGTTCGTCTCCTCTTAGACCAATATAAGGGAGGTCGTCTCCTCTTGGACCAATCTAAGTTAGTTAGTCTCATCTTTGCTTAATCAATGGGAGTTCGTGTTCCCTTGGACCAAACAAAGGGAGTTCGCCTCCTCTTGGACCAATCAAAGTGAGTTCGTCTCATCTTTGCTCAATCTAAGGGAGTTCGTCTCCTCTTGGACAAATCAAACGGAGTTCGTCTCCTCTTGCACCAATCAAAGGGAGTTCGTCTCCTCTTGGACCAATCTAAGGGAGTTCGTCTCTTCTTGGACCAATCTAAGGGAGTTCATCTCCTCTTGGACCAATCTAAGGGTGTTCGTCTCCTCTTCGACCAATATTAGGGAGGTCGTCTCCTCTTGGACCAATCTAAGTTAGTTCGTCTCATCTTTGCTTAATCAATGGGAGCTCGTGTCCCCTTGGACCAAACAAAGGGAGTTCGCCTCCTCTTGGACCAATCAAAGTGAGTTCGTCTCATCTTTGCTCAATCTAAGGGAGTTCGTCTCCTCTTGGACCAATCAAACGGAGTTCGTCTCCTCTTGCACCAATCAAACGGAGTTCGTCTCCTCTTGGACCAATCTAAGGGAGTTCGTCTCCTCTTGGACCAATGTAAGGGAGTTCGTCTCCTTTTGGACGAATCAAAGGGATTCGTCTCCTCATTGACCAATCTTAGGGAGTTCGTCTCCTCTTGGACCAAACAAAGGGAATTCGTCTCCTCTTGGACCAATCTAAGGGTGTTCGTCTCCTCTTAGACCAATCAAACGGAGTTTGTCTCCTCTTGCACCAATCAAACGGAGTTTGTCTCCTCTTGGACCATACAAAGGGAGTTCGTCTCCTCTTGGACCAATCTAAGGGTGTTCGTCTCGTCTTAGACCAATATAAGGGAGGTCGTCTCCTCTTGGACCAATCTAAGTTAGTTCGTCTCATCTTTGCTTAATCAATGGGAGTTCGTGTCCCCTTGGACCAAACAAAGGGAGTTCGCCTCCTCTTGGACCAATCAAATTGAGTTCGTCTCATCTTTGCTCAATCTAAGAGAGTTCGTCTCCTGTTGGACCAATCAAACGGAGTTCGTCTCCTCTTACACCGATCAAACGGAGTTCGTCTCCTGTTGGACCAATCTAAGGCAGTTCGTCTCCTCTTGGACCAATCTAAGGGAGTCCGTCTCCTCTTGGACCAAACAAAGGGAGTTCGTCTCCTCTTGGTCCAATCTAAGGGTGTTCGTCACCTCTTCGACCAATATAAGGGAGGTCGTCTCCTCTTGGACAAATCTGAGTTAGTTCGTCTCATCTTTGCTTAATCAATGGGAGTTCGTGTCATCTTGGACCGAGCTAAGGGAGTTCATCTCCTTTTGGGCCTATCTAAGTTTATTCGTCCAATCTTTGCTAAATCAAATGGAGTTCGTCTCCTCTTGGACCAATCTAACGGAGTTCGTCTCCTCTTGGACGAATCAAAGGGATTAGTCTCCTCATTGTCCAATCTAAGGGTGTTCGTCTCATCATGGACTAATCAAAGTGAGCTCGTCTCAACTTTGCACAATCTAAGGGAGTTCGTCTCCTCTTGGACCAATCAAACGGAGTTTGTCTCCTCTTGCACCAATCAAACGGAGTTCGTCTCCTCTTGGACCAATCTAAGGGAGTTCGTCTCCTCTTGGACCAATCTAAGGGAGTTCGTCTCCTCTTGGACCAATCGAAGGGAGTTCGTCTCCTCTTGGACCGATCTAAGGGAGTTCGTCACCTCTTGGGCCTATCTAAGTTTGTTCGTCCAATCTTTGCTTAATCAAAGAGAGTTTGTCTCCTCTTGCACCAATCTAACGGAGTTCGTCTCCTCTTGGAGGAATCAAAGGGATTCGTCTCCTCATTGACCAATCTAAGGGAGTTCTTCTGCTCTTGGACCAAACAAAGGGAGTTCGTCTCCTCTTGGACCAATCTAAGGGTGTTCGTCTCCTCTTAGACCAATATAAGGGAGGTCGTCTCCTCTTGGACCAATCTAAGTTAGTTCGTGTCATCTTTGCTTAATCAATGGGAGTTCGTGTTCCCTTGGACCAAACAAAGGGAGTTCGCCTCCTCTTGGACCAATCAAAGTGAGTTCGTCTCATCTTTGCTCAATCTAAGGGAGTTCGTCTCCTCTTGGACCAATCAAACGGAGTTCGTCTCCTCTTGCACCAATCAAAGGGAGTTCGTCTCCTCTTGGACCAATCTAAGGGAGTTCGTCTCCTCTTGGACCAATCTAAGTTAGTTCGTCTCATCTTTGCTTAATCAATGGGAGTTCGTGTCCCCTTGGACGAAACAAAGGGAGTTCGCCTCCACTTAGACCAATCAAATTGAGTTCGTCTCATCTTTGCTCAATCTAAGGGAGTTCGTCTCCTCTTGGACCAATCAAACGGAGTTCGTCTCCTCTTGCACCAATCAAACGGAGTTCGTCTCCTGTTGGACCAATCAAAGGCAGTTCGTCTCCTCTTGGACCAATCTAAGGGAGTTCGTCTCCTCTTGGACCAAACAAAGGGAGTTCGTCTCCTCTTGGTCCAATCTAAGGGTGTTCGTCTCCTCTTCGACCAATATAAGGGAGGTCGTCTCCTCTTGGACAAATCTAAGTTAGTTCGTCTCATCTTTGCTTAATCAATGGGAGTTCGTCTCCTCTTGGACCGATCTAAGGGAGTTCGTCTCCTCTTGGGCCTATCTAAGTTTGTTCGTCCAATCTTTGCTTAATCAAAGAGAGTTCGTCTCCTCTTGCACCAATCTAACGGAGTTCATCTCCTCTTGGACGAATCAAAGGCATTCGTCTCCTCATTGACCAATCTAAGGGACTTCTTCTGCTCTTGGACCAAACAAAGGGAGTTCGTCTCCTCTTGGACCAATCTAAAGGGTGTTCGTCTCCTCTTAGACCAATATAAGGGAGGTCGTCTCCTCTTGGACCAATCTAAGTTAGTTAGTCTCATCTTTGCTTAATCAATGGGAGTTCGTGTTCCCTTGGACCAAACAAAGGGAGTTCGCCTCTTCTTGGACCAATCAAAGTGAGTTCGTCTCATGTTTGCTCAATCTAAGGGAGTTCGTCTCCTCTTGGACCAATCAAACGGAGTTCGTCTCCTCTTGCACCAATCAAAGGGAGTTCGTCTCCTCTTGGACCAATCTAAGGGAGTTCGTCTCCTCTTGGACCAATGTAAGGGAGTTCGTCTCCTCTTGGACCAATCTAAGGGTGTTCGTCTCCTCTTCGACCAATATTAGGGAGGTCGTCTCCTCTTGGACCAATCTAAGTTAGTTCGTCTCATCTTTGCTTAATCAATGGGAGTTCGTGTCCCCTTGGACCAAACAAAGGGAGTTCGCCTCCTCTTGGACCAATCAAAGTCAGTTCGTCTCATCTTTGCTCAATCTAAGGGAGTTCGTCTCCTCTTGGACCAATCAAACGGAGTTCGTCTCCTCTTGCACCAATCAAACGGAGTTCATCTCCTCTTGGACCAATCTAAGGGAGTTCGTCTCCTCTTGGACCAATCTAAGGGAGTTCGTCTCCTCTTGGACGAATCAAAGGTCGTCTCCTCATTGACCAATCTAAGGGAGTTCGTCTCCTCTTGGACCAAACAAAGGGAGTTCGTCTCCTCTTGGACCAATCTAAGGGAGTCCGTCTCCTCTTGGACCAAACAAAGGGAGTTCGTCTCCTCTTGGTCCAATCTAAGGGTGTTCGTCTCCTTTTCGACCAATATAAGGGAGGTCGTCTCCTCTTGGACAAATCTAAGTTAGTTCGTCTCATCTTTGCTTAATCAATGGGAGTTCGTGTCATCTTGGACCGAGCTAAGGGAGTTCATCTCCTTTTGGGCCTATCTAAGTTTATTCGTCCAATCTTTGCTAAATCAAATGGAGTTCGTCACCTCTTGGACCAATCTAACGGAGTTCGTCTCCTCTTGGACGAATCAAAGGGATTAGTCTCCTCATTGTCCAATCTAAGGGTGTTCGTCTCATCATGGACTAATCAAAGTGAGCTCGTCTCAACTTTGCACAATCTAAGGGAGTTCGTTTCCTCTTGGACCAATCAAACGGAGTTCGTCTCCTCTTGCACCAATCAAACGGAGTTCGTCTCCTCTTGGACCAATCTAAGGGAGTTCGTCTCCTCTTGGACCAATCTAAGGGAGTTCGTCTCCTCTTGGACCAATCGAAGGGAGTTCGACTCCTCTTGGACCGATCTAAGGGAGTTCGTCTCCTCTTGGGCCTATCTAAGTTTGTTCGTCCAATCTTTGCTTAATCAAAGAGAGTTCGTCTCCTCTTGCACCAATCTAACGGAGTTCGTCTCCTCTTGGACGAATCAAAGGGATTCGTCTCCTCATTGACCAATCTAAGGGAGTTCTTCTGCTCTTGGACCAAACAAAGAGAGTTCGTCTCCTCTTGGACCAATCTAAGGGTGTTCGTCTCGTCTTAGACCAATATAAGGGAGGTCGTCTCCTCTTGGACCAATCTAAGTTAGTTCGTCTCATCTTTGCTTAATCAATGGGAGTTCGTGTTCCCTTGGACCAAACAAAGGGAGTTCGCCTCCTCTTGGACCAATCAAAGTGAGTTCGTCTCATCTTTGCTCAATCTAAGGGAGTTCGTCTCCTCTTGGACCAATCAAACGGAGTTCGTCTCCTCTTGCACCAATCAAACGGAGTTCGTCTCCTCTTGGACGAATCTAAGGGAGTTCGTCTCCTCTTGGACCAATCTAAGGGAGTTCGTCTCCTCTTGGACCAATCTAAGGGTGTTCGTCTCCTCTTAGACCAATATAAGGGAGGTCGTCTCCTCTTGCACCAATCTAAGTTAGTTCGTCTCATCTTTGCTTAATCAATGGGAGTTCGTGTCCCCTTGGACCAAACAAAGGGAGTTCACCTCCTCTTGGACCAATCAAAGTGAGTTCGTCTCATCTTTGCTCAATCTAAGGGAGTTCGTCTCCTCTTGGACCAATCAAACGGAGTTCGTCTCCTCTTGCACCAATCAAACGGAGTTCGTCTCCTGTTGGACCAATCTAAGGGAGTTCGTCTCCTCTTGGAACAAACAAAGGGAGTTCGTCTCCTCTTGGTCCGATCTAAGGGTGTTCGTCTCCTCTTAGACCAATATAAGGGAGGTCGTCTCCTCTTGGACCAATCTAAGTTAGTTCGTCTCATGTTTGCTTAATCAATGGGAGTTCGTGTCATCTTGGACCGAGCTAAGGGAGTTCATCTCCTTTTGGGCCAATCTAAGTTTATTCGTCCAATCTTTGCTTAATCAAAGGAAGTTCGTCTCCTCTTGGACCAATCTAACGGAGTTCGTCTCCTCTTGGACGAATCAAAGGGATTCGTCTCCTCATTGACCAATCTAAGGGGGTTCGTCTCCTCTTGGACTAATCAAAGTGAGCTTGTCACAACTTTGCACAATCTAAGGGAGTTCGTCTCCTCTTGGACCAATCAAACGGAGTTCGTCTCCTCTTGCACCAATCAAACGGAGTTCGTCTCCTCTTGGACGAATCTAAGGGAGTTCGTCTCCTCTTGGACCAATCTAAGGGAGTTCGTCTCCTCTTGGACCAATCGAAGGGAGTTCGTCTCCTCTTGGACTGATCTAAGGGAGTTCGTCTCCTCTTGGACGAATCTAAGGGTGTTCGTCTCCTCTTAGACCAATATAAGGGAGGTCGTCTCCTCTTGGACCAATGTAAGTTAGTTCGTCTCATCTTTCCTTAATCAATGGGAGTTCGTGTCCCCTTGGACCAAACAAAGGGAGTTCGCCTCCTCTTGGACCAATCAAAGTGAGTTCGTCTCATCTTTGCTCAATCTAAGGGAGTTCGTCTCCTCTTGGACCAATCAAACGTAGTTCGTCTCCTCTTGCACCAATCAAACGGAGTTCATCTCCTCTTGGACCAATCTAAGGGAGTTCGTCTCCTCTTGGACAAATCTAAGGGAGTTCGTCTCCTCATTGACCAATCTATGGGAGTTTGTCTCCTCTTGGACCATACAAAGGGAGTTCGTCTCCTCTTGGACCAATCTAAAGGAGTTCGTCTCCTCTTGGACCAATCTAAGGGTGTTCGTCTCGTCTTAGACCAATATAAGGGAGGTCGTCTCCTCTTGGACCAATCTAAGTTAGTTCGTCTCATCTTTGCTTAATCAATGGGAGTTCGTGTTCCCTTGGACCAAACAAAGGGAGTTCGCCTCCTCTTGGACCAATCAAAGTGAGTTCGTCTCATCTTTGCTCAATCTAAGGGAGTTCGTCTCCTCTTGGACCAATCAAACGGAGTTCGTCTCCTCTTGCACCAATCAAAGGGAGTTCGTCTCCTCTTGGACCAATCTAAGGGAGTTCGTCTCCTCTTGGACCAATCTAAGGGAGTTCGTCTCCTCTTGGACCAATCTAAGGGTGTTCGTCTCCTCTTAGACCAATATAAGGGAGGTCGTCTCCTCTTGCACCAATCTATGTTAGTTCGTCTCATCTTTGCTTAATCAATGGGAGTTCGTGTCCCCTTGGACCAAACAAAGTGAGTTCGTCTCATCTTTGCTCAATCTAAGGGAGTTCGTCTCCTCTTGGACCAATCAAACGGAGTTCGTCTCCGCTTGCACCAATCAAACGGAGTTCGTCTCCTCTTGGACCAAACAAAGGGAGTTCGTCTCCTCCTGGTCCAATCTAAGGGTGTTCGTCTCCTCTTAGACCAATATAAGGGAGGTCGTCTCCTCTTGGACCAATCTAAGTTAGTTCGTCTCATCTTTGCTTAATCAATGGGAGTTCGTGTCATCTTGGACCGAGCTAAGGGAGTTCATCTCCTTTTGGGCCTATCTAAGTTTATTCGTCCAATCTTTGCTTAATCAAAGGAAGTTCGTCTCCTCTTGGACCAATCTAACGGAGTTCGTCTCCTCTTGGACGAATCAAAGGGATTCGTCTCCTCATTGACCAATCTAAGGGAGTTCGTCTCCTCTTGGACTAATCAAAGTGAGCTCGTCACAACTTTGCACAATCTAAGGGAGTTCGTCTCCTCTTGGACCAATCAAACGGAGTTCGTCTCCTCTTGGACCAATCTAAGGGAGTTCGTCTCCTCTTGGACCAATCTAAGGGTGTTCGTCTCCTCTTAGACCAATATAAGGAAGGTCGTCTCCTCTTGGACCAATCTAAGTTAGTTCGTCTCATCTTTGCTTAATCAATGGGAGTTCGTGTCATCTTGGACCGAGCTAAGGGAGTTCATCTCCTTTTGGGCCTATCTAAGTTTATTCGTCCAATCTTTGCTTAATCAAAGGAAGTTCGTCTCCTCTTGGACCAATCTAACGGAGTTCATCTCCTCTTGGACGAATCAAAGGGATTCGTCTCCTCATTGACCAATCTAAGGGAGTTCGTCTCCTCTTGGACTAATCAAAGTGAGCTCGTCACAACTTTGCACAATCTAAGGGAGTTCGTCTCCTCTTCGACCAATCAAACGGAGTTCGTCTCCTCTTGCACCAATCAAACGGAGTTCGTCTCCTCTTGGACGAATCTAAGGGAGTTCGTCTCCTCTTGGACCAATCTAAGGGAGTTCGTCTCCTCTTGGACCAATCGAAGGGAGTTCGTCTCCTCTTGGGCCGATCTAAGGGAGTTCGTCTCCTCTTGGGCCTATCTAAGTTTGTTCGTCCAATCTTTGCTTAATCAAAGAGAGTTCATCTCCTCTTGCACCAATCTAACGGAGTTCGTCTCCTCTTGGACGAATCAAAGGGATTCGTCTCCTCATTGACCAATCTAAGGGAGTTCTTCTGCTCTTGAACCAAACAAAGGGAGTTCGTCTCCTCTTGGACCAATCTAAGGGTGTTCGTCTCCTCTTAGACCAATATAAGGGAGGTCGTCTCCTCTTGGACCAATCTAAGTTAGTTCGTGTCATCTTTGCTTAATTAATGGGAGTTCGTGTTCCCTTGGACCAAACAAAGGGAGTTCGCCTCCTCTTGGACCAATCAAAGTGAGTTCTCTCATCTATGCTCAATCTAAGGGAGTTCGTCTCCTCTTGGACCAATAAAACGGAGTTCGTCTCCTCTTGCACCAATCAAAGGGAGTTCGTCTCCTCTTGGACCAATCTAAGGGAGTTCGTCTCCTCTTGGACCAAATAATGGGAGTTCGTCTCCTCTTGGTCCAAGCTAAGGGTGTTCGTCTCCTCTTAGACCAATATAAGGGAGGTCGTCTCCTCTTGGACCAATCTAAGTTAGTTCGACTCATCTTTGCTTAATCAATGGGAGTTCGTGTCATCTTGGACCGAGCTAAGGGAGTTCATCTCCTTTTGGGCCTATCTAAGTTTATTCGTCCAATCTTTGCTTAATCAAAGGAAGTTCGTCTCCTCTTGGACCAATCTAACGGAGTTCGTCTCCTCTTGGACGAATCAAAGGGATTCGTCTCCTCATTGACCAATCTAAAGGGGTTCGTCTCCTCTTGGACTAATCAAAGTGAGCTCGTCACAACTTTGCACAATCTAAGGGAGTTCGTCTCCTCTTGGACCAATCAAACGGAGTTCGTCTCCTCTTGCACCAATCAAACGGAGTTCGTCTCCTCTTGGACGAATCTAAGGGAGTTCGTCTCCTCTTGGACCAATCTAAGGGAGTTCGTCTCCTCTTGGACCAATCGAAGGGAGTTCGTCTCCTCTTGGACCGATCTAAGGGAGTTCGTCTCCTCTTGGACGAATCTAAGGGTGTTCGTCTCCTCTTAGACCAATATAAGGGAGGTCGTCTCCTCTTGGACCAATGTAAGTTAATTCATCTCATCTTTCCTTAATCAATGGGAGTTCGTGTCCCCTTGGACCAAACAAAGGGAGTTCGCCTCCTCTTGGACCAATCAAAGTGAGTTCGTCTCATCTTTGCTCGATCTAAGGGAGTTCGTCTCCTCTTGGACCAATCAAACGGAGTTCGTCTCCTCTTGCACCAATCAAACGGAGTTCGTCTCCTCTTGGACCAATCTAAGGGAGTTCGTCTCCTCTTGGACAAATCTAAGGGAGTTCGTCTCCTCTTGGACGAATCAAAGGGATTCGTCTCCTCATTGGCCAATCTATGGGAGTTCGTCTCTTCTTGGACCAAACAAAGGGAGTTCGTCTCCTCTTGGACCAATCTAAGGGTGTTCGTCTCCTCTTAGACCAATATAAGGGAGGTCGTCTCCTCTTGGACCAATCTAAGTTAGTTCGTCTCATCTTTTCTTAATCAACGGGAGTTCGTGTCCCCTTGGACCAAACAAAGGGAGTTCGCCTCCTCTTGGACCAATCAACGTGAGTTCGTCTCATCTTTGCTCAATCTAAGGGAGTTCGTCTCCTCTTGGACCAATCAAACGGAGTTCGTCTCCTCTTGCACCAATCAAACGGAGTTCGTCTCCTGTTGGACCAATCTAAGGCAGTTCGTCTCCTCTTGGACCAATCTAAGGGAGTTCGTCTCCTCTTGGACCAAACAAAGGTAGTTCGTCTCGTCTAGGTCCAATCTAAGGGTGTTCGTCTCCTCTTAGACCAATATAAGGGAGGTCGTCTCCTCTTGGACCAATCTAAGTTAGTTCGTCTTATCTTTGCTTAATCAATGGGAGTTCGTGTCATCTTCGACCGAGCTAAGGGAGTTCATCTCCTTTTGGGCCTATCTAAGTTTATTCGTCCAATCTTTGCTTAATCAAAGGGATTTCGTCTCCTCTTGGACCAATTTATCGGAGTTCGTCTCCTCTTGGACGAATCAAAGGGATTCGTCTCCTCATTGATAAATCTAAGGGAGTGCGTCTCCTCTTGGACGAATCAAAGTGAGCTCGTCTCAAATTTGCACAATCTAAGGGAGTTCGTCTCCTCTTGGACCAATCAAACGGAGTTCGTCTCCTCTTGCACCAATCAAACGGAGTTCGTCTCCTCTTGGAACAATCTAAGGGAGTTCGTCTCCTCTTGGACAAATCTAAGGGAGTTCGTCTCCTCTTGGACCGATCTAAGGGAGTTCGTCTCCTCTTGGGCCTATCTAAGTTTGTTCATCCAATCTTTGCTTAATCAAAGAGAGTTCGTCTCCTCTTGCACCAATCTAACGGAGTTCGTCTCCTCTTGGACGAATCAAAGGGATTCGTCTCCTCATTGACCAATCTAAGGGAGTTCATCTGCTCTTGGACCAAACAAAGGAAGTTCGTCTCCTCTTGGACCAATCTAAGGGTGTTCGTCTCATCTTAGACCAATATAAGGGAGGTCATCTCCTCTTGGACCAATCTAAGGGAGTTCGTCTCCTCTTGGACTAATCGAAGGGAGTTCGTCTCCTCTTGGACCGATCTAAGGGTGTTCGTCTCCTCTTAGACCAATATAACGGAGGTCGTCTCTTCTTGGACCCATCTAAGTTAGTTCGTCTCATCTTTGCTTAATCAATGGGAGTTCGTGTCCTCTTGGACCAAACAAAGATAGTTCGTCTCCTCTTGGACCAATCAAAGTGAGTTCGTCTCATCTTTCCTCAATCTAACGGAGTTCGTCTCCTCTTGGACCAACCAAACGGAGTTCGTCTCCTTTGTCTCATCTTTGCTCAATCTAAGGGAGTTCGTCTCCTCTTGGACCAATCAAACGGAGTTCGTCTCCTCTTGCACCAATCCAACGGAGTTCTTCTCCTCTTGGACCAATCTACGGGAGTTCGTCTCCTCTTGGACCAATCTAAGGGAGTTCGTCTCCTCTTGGACCAAAGAAAGGGAGTTCGTCTCCTCTTGGTCCAATCTAAGGGTGTTCGTCTCCTCTTAGACCAATATAAGGGAGGTCGACTCCCCTTGGACCAATCTAAGTTAGTTCGTCTCATCTTTGCTTAATCAATGGGAGTTCGTGTCATCTTCGACCGAGCTAAGGGAGTTCATCTACTTTTGGGCCTATCTAAGTTTATTCGTCCAATCTTTGCTTAATCAAAGGGAGTTCGTCTCCTCTTGGACCAATCTAACGGAGTTCGTCTCCTCTTGGACGAATCAAAGGGATTCGTCTCCTCATTGACCAATCTAAGGGAGTTCATCTCCTCTTGGACCAATCGAACGGAGTTCGTCTCCTCTTGGACCGATCTAAGTGTGTTCGTCTCCTCTGAGACCAATATAACGGAGGTCGTCTCTACTTCGACCGATCTAAGTTAGTTCGTTTCATTTTTGCTTAATCAATGGGAGTTCGTGTCCTCTTGGACCAAACAAAGATAGCTCGTCTCCTCTTGGACCAATCACAGTGAGTTCGTCTCGTCTTTCCTCAATCTAATGGAGTTCGTCTCCTCTTGGACCAACCAAACGGAGTTCGTCTCCTTCGTCTCGTCTTTGCTCAATCTAAGGGAGTTCGTCTCCTCTTGGACCAATCAAACGGAGTTCGTCTCCTCTTGCACCAATCAAACGGAGTTCGTCTCCTGTTGGACCAATCTAAGGGAGTTCGTCTCCTCTTGGACCAAAGAAAGGGAGTTCGTCTCCTCTTGGTCCAATCTAAGGGTGTTCGTCTCCTCTTAAACCAATATAAGGGAGGTAGTTGTCCCTTGGACCAATCTAAGTTAGTTCGTCTCATCTTTGCTTAATCGATGGGAGTTCGTGTCATCTTGGACCGAGCTAAGGGAGTTCATCTCCTTTTGGGCCTATCTAAGTTTATTCGTCCAATCTTTGCTTAATCAAAGGGAGTTCGTCCCCTCTTGGACCAATCTAACGGAGTTCGTCTCCTCTTGGACGAATCAATGGGATTCGTCTCCTCATTGACCAATCTAAGGGAGTTCGTCTCCTCTTGGACTAATCAAAGTGAGTTCGTCTCAACTTTGCACAATCTAAGGGAGTTCGTCTCCTCTTGGACCAATCAAACGGAGTTCGTCTCCTCTTGCACCAATCAAACGGAGTTCGTCTCCTCTTGGACCAATCTAAGGGAGTTCGTCTCCTCTTGGACCAATCTAAGGGAGTTCGTCTCCTCTTGGACCAATCGAAGGGAGTTCGTCTCCTCTTGGACCGATCTAAGGGAGTTCGTCTCCTCTTGAGCCTATCTAAGTTTGTTCGTCCAATCTTTGCTTAATCAAAGGGAGTTCGTCTCCTCTTGCACCAATCTAACGGAGTTCGTCTCCTCTTGGACGAATCAAAGGGATTCGTCTCCTCATTGACCAATCTAAGGGAGTTCCTCTCCTCTTGGACCAATCGAAGGGAGTTCGTCTCCTCTTGGACCGATCTAGGTGTGTTCGTCTCCTCTTAGACCAATATAACGGAGGTCGTCTCTTCTTGGACCGATCTAAGTTAGTTCGTCTCATCTTTGCTTAATCAATGGGAGTTCGTGTCCTCTTGGACCAAACAAAGATAGTTCGTCTCCTCTTGGACCAATCAAAGTGAGTTCGTCTCATCTTTCCTCAATCTAAGGGAGTTCGTCTCCTCTTGGACCAATCAAACGGAGTTCGTCTCCTCTTGCACCAATCAAACGGAGTTCGTCTCCTCTTATACCAATCAAACGGAGTTTATCTCCTGTTGGACCAATCTAAGGGAGGTCGTCTCCTCTTGGACCAATCTAAGGGAGTTCGTCTCCTCTTGGACCAAAGAAAGGGAGTTCGTCTCCTCTTGGTCCAATCTAAGGGTGTTCGTCTCCTCTTAGACCAATAAAAGGGAGGTCGTCTCCCCTTGGACCAATCTAAGTTAGTTCGTCTCATCTTTGCTTAATCAATGGGAGTTCGTGTCATCTTGGACCGAGCTAAGGGAGTTCATCTCCTTTTGGGCCTATCTAAGTTTATTCGTCCAATCTTTGCTTAATCAAAGGGAGTTCGTCCACTCTTGGACCAATCTAACGGAGTTCGTCTCCTCTTGGACGAATCAAAGGGATTCGTCTCCTCATTGACCAATCTAAGGGAGTTCCTCTCCTCTTGGACCAATCGAAGGGAGTTCGTCTCCTCTTGGACCGATCTAGGTGTGTTCGTCTCCTCTTAGACCAATATAACGGAGGTCGTCTCTTCTTGGACCGATCTAAGTTAGTTCGTCTCATCTTTGCTTAATCAATGGGAGTTCGTGTCCTCTTGGACCAAACAAAGATAGTTCGTCTCCTCTTGGACCAATCAAAGTGAGTTCGTCTCATCTTTCCTCAATCTAAGTGAGTTCGTCTCCTCTTGGACCAATCAAACGGAGTTCGTCTCCTCTTGCACCAATCAAACGGAGTTCGTCTCCTCTTGCACCAATCAAACGGAGTTCATCTCCTGTTGGACCAATCTAAGGGAGTTCGTCTCCTCTTGGACCAATCTAAGGGAGTTCGTCTCCTCTTGGACCAAAGAAAGGGAGTTCGTCTCCTCTTGGTCCAATCTAAGGGTGTTCGTCTCCTCTTAGACCAATAAAAGGGAGGTCGTCTCCCCTTGGACCAATCTAAGTTAGTTCGTCTCATCTTTGCTTAATCAATGGGAGTTCGTGTCATCTTGGACCGAGCTAAGGGAGTTCATCTCCTTTTGGGGCTATCTAAGTTTATTCGTCCAATCTTTGCTTAATCAAAGGGAGTTCGTCCACTCTTGGACCAATCTAACGGAGTTCGTCTCCTCTTGGACGAATCAAAGGGATTTGTCTCCTCATTAACCAATCTAAGGGAGTTCGTCTCCTCTTGGACTAATCAAAGTGAGTTCGTCTCAACTTTGCACAATCTAAGGGAGTTCGTCTCCTCTTGGTCCATTCTAAGGGTGTTCGTCTCCTCTTAGACCAATATAAGGGAGGTCGTCTTCTCTTGGACCAATCTAAGTTAGTTCGTCTCATCTTTGCTTAATCAAAGGGAGTTCATGTCATCATGGACCGAGCTAAGGGAGTTCATCTCCTTTTGGGCCTATCTAAGTTTATTCGTCCAATCTTTGCTTAATCAAAGGGAGTTCGTCTCCTCTTAGACCAATCTAACGGAGTTCGTCTCCTCTTGGACGAATCAAAGGGATTCGTCTCCTCATTGACCAATCTAAGGGAGTTCGTCTCCTCTTGGACTAATCAAAGTGAGTTCGTCTCAACTTTGCAAAATCTAAGGGAGTTCGTCTCCTCTTGGACCAATCAAACGGAGTTCGTCTCCTCTTGCACCAATCAAACGGAGTTCGTCTCCTCTTGGACCAATCTAAGGGAGTTCGTCTCCTCTTGGACCAATCTAAGGGAGTTCGTCACCTCTTGGACCGATCGAAGGGAGTTCGTCTCCTCTTGGACCGATCTAAGGGAGTTCGTCTCCTCTTGGGCCTATCTAAGTTTGTTCGTCCAATCTTTGCTTAATCAAAGGGAGTTCGTCTCCCCTTGCACCAATCTAATGGAGTTCGTCTCCTCTTGGACGAATCAAAGGGATTCGTCTCCTCATTGACCAATCTAATGGAGTTCGTCTCCTCTTGGACCAATCTAAGGGAGTTCGTCACCTCTTGGACCGATCGAAGGGAGTTCGTCTCCTCTTGGACCGATCTAAGGGAGTTCGTCTCCTTTTGGGCCTATCTAAGTTTATTCGTCCAATCTTTGCTTAATCAAAGGGAGTTCGTCTCCTCTTAGACCAATCTAACGGAGTTCGTCTCCTCTTGGACGAATCAAAGGGATTCGTCTCCTCATTGACCAATCTAAGGGAGTTCGTCTCCTCTTGGACTAATCAAAGTGAGTTCGTCTCAACTTTGCACAATCTAAGGGAGTTCGTCTCCTCTTGGACCAATCAAACGGAGTTCGTCTCCTCTTGCACCAATCAAACGGAGTTCGTCTCCTCTTGAACCAATCTAAGGGAGTTCGTCTCCTCTTGGACCAATCTAAGGGAGTTCGTCTCCTCTTGGACAAATCGAAGCGAGTTCGTCTCCTCTTGGACCGATCTAAGGGAGTTCGTCTCCTCTTGGGCCTATCTAAGTTTGTTCGTCCAATCTTTGCTTAATCAAAGGGAGTTCGTCTCCTCTTCCACCAATCTAACGGAGTTCGTCTCGTCTGGGACGAATCAAAGGGATTCGTCTCCTCATTGACCAATCTAAGGGAGTTCATCTCCTCTTGGACCAAACAAAGGGAATTCGTCTCCTCTTGGACCAATCTAAGGGTGTTCGTCTCATCTTAGACCAATATAAGAGAGGTCGTCTCCTCTTGGACCAATCTAAGGTTGTTCGTCTCCTCTTGGACCAATCGAAGGGTGTTTGTCTCCTCTTGGACCGATCTACGGGTGTTCGTCTCCTCTTGGACCAATATAACGGAGCTCGTCTCTTCTTGGACCGATCTAAGTTAGTTCGTCTCATCTTTGCTTAATCAATGGGAGTTCGTGTCCTTTTGGACCAAACAAAGGGAGTTCGCCTCCTCTTGGACCAAACAAAGTGAGTTCGTCTCATCTTTGCACAATCTAAGGGAGTTCGTCTCCTCTTGGACCAATCAAACGGAGTTCGTCTCCTCTTGCACCAATCAAACGGAGTTCGTCTCCTCTTGGACCAATCTAAGGGAGTTCGTCTCCTCTTGGACCAATCTAAGGGATTCGTCTCCTCATTGACCAATCTAAGGGAGTTCGTCTCCTCTTGGACCAAACAAAGGGAGTTCGTCTCCTCTTGGACCAATCTAAGGGTGTTCGTCTCCTCTTAGACCAATATAAGGGAGGTCGTCCCCTCTTGGACCAATCTAAGTTAGTTCGTCTCATCTTTGCTTAATCAATGTGAGTTCGTGTCCCCATGGACCAAACAAAGGGAGTTCGCCTCCTCTTGGACCAATCAAGGTGAGTTCGTCTCATCTTTGCTCAATCTAAGGGAGTTCGTCTCCTCTTGGACCAATCAAACGGAGTTCGTCTCCTCTTGCTCCAATCAAATGGAGTTCGTCTCCTGTTGGACCAATCTAAGGAAGTTCGTCTCCTCTTGGGTCAATCTAAGGGAGTTCGTCTCCTCTTGGACCAAAGAAGGGGAGTTCGTCTCCTCTTGGTCCAATCTAAGGGTGTTCGTCTCCTCTTAGACCAATAGAAGGGAGGTCGTCTCCCCTTGGACCAATCTAAGTTAGTTCGTCTCATCTTTGCTTAATCAAAGGGAGTTCGTGTCATCTTGGACCGAGCTAAGGGAGTTCAACTCCTTTTGGGCCTATCTATGTTTATTCGTCCAATCTTTGCTTAATCAAAGGGAGTTCGTCTCCTCTTGGACGAATCAAAGGGATTCGTCTCCTCATTAACCAATCTAAGGGAGTTCGTCTCCTCTTGGACTAATCAAAGTGAGTTCGTCTCAACTTTGCACAATCTAAGGGAGTTCGTCTCCTCTTGAGCCAATCAAACGGAGTTCGTCTCCTCTTGCACGAATCAAACGGAGTTCGTCTCCTCTTGGACCAATCTAAGGGAGTTCATCTCCTCTTGGACCAATCGAAGGGAGTTCGTCTCCTCTTGGACTGATCTAAGGGAGTCCGTCTCCTCTTGGGCCTATCTAAGTTTGTTCGTCCAATCTTTGCTTAATCAAAGGGACTTCGTCTCCTCTTGCACCAATCTAACGGAGTTCGTCTCCTCTTGGACGAATCAAAGGGATTCGTATCCTCATTGACCAATCTAAGGGAGTTCATCTCCTCTTGGACCAATCAAAGGGAGTTCGTCTCCTCTTGGACCAATCTAAGGGTGTTCGTCTCATCTT
This sequence comes from Melaleuca quinquenervia, assembly GCA_030064385.1. Taxonomy (NCBI): domain Eukaryota; kingdom Viridiplantae; phylum Streptophyta; class Magnoliopsida; order Myrtales; family Myrtaceae; genus Melaleuca; species Melaleuca quinquenervia. Next base: position 130,313 of record JAPVXF010000030.1, read on the forward strand.
ACACCAATATAAGGGAGGTCATGTCCTCTTGGACCAATCTAAGGGAGTTCGTCTCCTCTTGGACCAATCGAAGGGAGTTCGTCTCCTCTCGGAGCGATCTAAGGGTGTTCGTCTCCTCTTAGACCAATATAACGGAGGTCGTCTCTTCTTGGACCGATCTATGTTAGTTCGACTCATCTTTGCTTAATCAATGGGATTTCGTGTCCTTTTGGACCAAACAAAGGGAGTTCGCCTCCTCTTGGACCAAACAAAGTTAGTTCGTCTCATCTTTGCACAATCTAAGGGAGTTCGTCTCCTCTTGGACCAATCAAACGGAGTTCGTCTCCTCTTGCACCAATCAAACGGAGTTCGTCTCCTCTTGGACCAATCTAAGGGAGTTCGTCTCCTCTTGGACCAATCTAAGGGATTCGTCTCCTCATTGACCAATCTAAGGGAGTTCGTCTCCTCTTGGACCAAACAAAGGGAGTTCGTCTCCTCTTGAACCAATCTAAGGGTGTTCGTCTCCTCTTAGACCAATATGAGGTAGGTCGTCTCCTCTTGGACCAATCTAAGCTAGTTCGTCTCATCTTTGCTTAATCAATGGGAGTTCGTGTCCTTTTGGACCAAACAAAGGGAGTTCGCCTCCTCTTGGACCAAACAAAGTGAGTTCGTCTTTGCTCAATCTAAGGGAGTTCGTCTCATCTTAGACCAATCAAACGGAGTTCGTCTCCTCTTGCACCAATCAAACGGAGTTCGTCTCCTGTTGGACCAATCTAAGGGAGTTCGTCTCCTCTTGGACCAATCTAAGGGAGTTCGTCTCCTCTTGGACCAAAGAAAGGGAGTTCGTCTCCTCTTGGTCCAATCTAAGGGTGTTCGTCTCCTCTTAGACCAATATAAGGGAGGTAGTCTTCCCTTGGACCAATCTAAGTTAGTTCGTCTCATCTTTGCTTAATCAATGGGAGTTCGCGTCATCTTGGACCGAGCTAAGGGAGTTCATCTCCTTTTGGGCCTATCTAAGTTTATTTGTCCAATCTTTACTTAATCAAAGGGAGTTCGTCCCCTCTTGGAACAATCTAACGGAGTTCGTCTCCTCTTGGACGAATCAAAGGGATTCGTCTCCTCATTGACCAATCTAAGGGAGTTCTTCTGCTCTTGGACCAATCGAAGGGAGTTCGTCTCCTCTTGGACCGATCTAAGTGTGTTCGTCACCTCTTAGACCAATATAACGGAGGTTGTCTCTTCTTTGACCGATCTAAGTTAGTTCGTCTCACCTTTGCTTAATCAATGGGAGTTCGTGTCCTCTTGGACCAAACAAAGATAGTTTGTCTCCTCTTGGACCAATCAATGTGAGTTCGTCTCATCTTTCCTCAATCTAAGGGAGTTCGTCTCCTCTTGGACCAACCAAACGAAGTTCGTCTCCTTCGTCTCATCTTTGCTCAATCTAAGGGAGTTCGTCTCCTCTTGGACCAATCAAACGGAGTTCGTCTCCTCTTGCACCAATCAAACGGAGTTCGTCTCCTCTTGCACCAATCTAAGGGAGTTCGTCTCCTCTTGGACCAATCTAAGGGAGTTCGTCTCCTCTTGGACCAAAGAAAGGGAGTTCGTCTCCTCTTGGTCCAATCTAAGGGTGTTCGTCTCCTCTTAGACCAATAAAAGGGAGGTCGTCTCCCCTTGGACCAATCTAAGTTAGTTCGTCTCATCTTTGCTTAATCAATGGGAGTTCGTGTCATCTTGGACCGAGCTAAGGGAGTTCATCTCCTTTTGGGCCTATCTAAGTTTATTCGTCCAATCTTTGCTTAATCAAAGGGAGTTCGTCTCCTCTTGGACCAATCTAACGGAGTTCGTCTCCTCTTGGACGAATCAAAGGGATTCGTCTCCTCATTAACCAATCTAAGTGAGTTCGTCTCCTCTTGGACTAATCAAAGTGAGTTTGTCTCAACTTTGCACAATCTAAGGGAGTTCGTCTCCTCTTGGACCAATCAAACGGAGTTCGTCTCCTCTTGCACCAATCAAACGGAGTTCGTCTCCTCTTGGACCAATCTAAGGGAGTTCGTCTCCTCTTGGACCAATCTAAGGGAGTTCGTCTCCTCTTGACCAATCGAAGGGAGTTCGTCTCCTCTTGGACCGATCTAAGGGAGTTCGTCTCCTCTTGGGCCTATCTAACTTTGTTCGTCCAATCTTTGCTTAATCGAAGGGAGTTCGTCTCCTCTTGCACCAATCTAACGGAGTTCGTCTCCTCTTGGACGAATCAAAGGGATTCGTCTCCTCATTGACCAATCTAAGGGAGTTCATCTCCTCTTGGACCAAACAAAGGGAGTTCGTCTCCTCTTGGACCAATCTAAGGGTGTTCGTCTCATCTTACACCAATATAAGGGAGGTCGTCTCCTCTTGGACCAATCTAAGGGAGTTCGTCTCCTCTTGGACCAATCGAAGGGAGTTCGTCTCCTCTTGGACCGATCTAAGGGTGTTCGTCTCCTCTTTAACCAATATAACGGAGGTCGTCTCTTCTTGGACCGATCTAAGTTAGTTCGTCTCATTTGTGCTTAATCAATGGGAGTTCGTGTCCTCTTGGACCAAACAAAGATAGTTCGTCTCCTCTTGGACCAATCAAAGTGAGTTCGTCTCATCTTTCCTCAATCTAAGGGAGTTCGTCTCCTCTTGGACCAACCAAACGGAGTTCGTCTCCATCGTCTCGTCTTTGCTCAATCTAAGGGAGTTCGTCTCATCTTAGACCAATCAAACGGAGTTCGTCTCCTCTTGCACCAATCAAACGGAGTTCGTCTCCTGTTGGACCAATCTAAGAGAGTTCGTCTCCTCTTGGACCAATCTAAGGGAGTTCGTCTCCTCTTGGACCAAAGAAAGGGAGTTCGTCTCCTCTTGGTCCAATCTAAGGGTGTTCGTCTCCTCTTAGACCAATAGAAGGGAGGTAGTCTTCCCTTGGACCAATCTAAGTTAGTTCGTCTCACCTTTGCTTAATCAATGGGAGTTCGTGTCATCTTGGACCGAGCTAAGGGAGTTCATCTCCTTTTGGGCCTATCTAAGTTTATTCGTCCAATCTTTGCTTAATCAAAGGGAGTTCGTCTCCTCTTGGACCAATCTAACGGAGTTCGTCTCCTCTTAGACGAATCAAAGGGATTCGTCTCCTCATTAACCAATCTAAGGGAGTTCGTCTCCTCTTGGACTAATCAAAGTGAGTTTGTCTCAACTTTGCACAATCTAAGGGAGTTCGTCTCCTCTTGGACCAATCAAACGGAGTTCGTCTCCTCTTGCACCAATCAAACGGAGTTCGTCTCCTCTTGGACCAATCTAAGGGAGTTCGTCTCCTCTTGGACCAATCTAAGGGAGTTCGTCTCCTCTTGACCAATCGAAGGGTGTTCGTCTCCTCTTGGACCGATCTAAGGGAGTTCGTCTCCTCTTGGGCCTATCTAACTTTGTTCGTCCAATCTTTGCTTAATCGAAGGGAGTTCGTCTCCTCTTGCACCAATCTAACGGAGTTCGTCTCCTCTTGGACGAATCAAAGGGATTCGTCTCCTCATTGACCAATCTAAGGGAGTTCATCTCCTCTTGGACCAAACAAAGGGAGTTCGTCTCCTCTTGGACCAATCTAAGGGTGTTCGTCTCATCTTACACCAATATAAGGGAGGTCGTCTCCTCTTGGACCGATCTAAGGGAGTTCGTCTCCTCTTGGACCAAACATAGGGAGTTCGTCTCCTCTTGGACGAATCTAAGGGATTCGTCTCCTCATTAACCAATCTAAGGGAGTTCGTCTCCTCTTGGACTAATCAAAGTGAGTTTGTCTCAACTTTGCACAATCTAAGGGAGTTCGTCTCCTCTTGGACCAATCAAACGGAGTTCGTCTCCTCTTGCACCAATCAAACGGAGTTCGTCTCCTCTTGGACCAATCTAAGGGAGTTCGTCTCCTCTTGGACCAATCTAAGGGAGTTCGTCTCCTCTTGATCAATCGAAGGGTGTTCGTCTCCTCTTGGACCGATCTAAGGGAGTTCGTCTCCTCTTGGGCCTATCTAACTTTGTTCATCCAATCTTTGCTTAATCGAAGGGAGTTCGTCTCCTCTTGCACCAATCTAACGGAGTTCGTCTCCTCTTGGACGAATCAAAGGGATTCGTCTCCTCATTGACCAATCTAAGGGAGTTCATCTCCTCTTGGACCAAACAAAGGGAGTTCGTCTCCTCTTGGACCAATCTAAGGGTGTTCGTGTCATCTTACACCAATATAAGGGAGGTCGTCTCCTCTTGGACCGATCTAAGGGAGTTCGTCTCCTCTTGGACCAAACATAGGGAGTTCGTCTCCTCTTGGACGAATCTAAGGGTGTTCGTCTCCTCTTGGACCAATATATGGGAGGTCGTCTCCTCTTGGACCAATCTAAGTTAGTTCGTCTCATCTTTGCTTAATCAATGGGAGTTCGTGTCCTCTTGGACCAAACAAAGGTAGTTCGTCCCCTCTTGCCCAATCAAAGTGAGCTTGTCTCATCTTTGCACAATCTAAGGGAGTTCGTCTCCTCTTGGACCAATCAAACGGAGTTCGTCTCCTCTTGCACCAATCAAACGGAGTTCGTCTCCTCTTGGACCAATCTAAGGGAGTTCGTCTCCTCTTGGACCAATCGAAGGGAGTTCGTCTCCTCTTGGACCGATCTAAGGGAGTTCGTCTCCTCTTGGACCAATCTAACGGAGTTCGTCTCCTCTTGGACGAATCAAACGGATTCGTCTCCTCATTGACCAATCTAAGGTAGTTCGTCTCCTCTTGTACAAAACATAGGGAGTTCGTCCCCTCTTGGACCAATCTAAGGGTGTTCGTCTCCTCTTGGACCAATATAAGGCAGGTCGTCTCCTCTTGGACCAATCTAACTTAGTTCGTCTCATCTTTGCTTAGTCAATGGGAGTTCGTGTCCTCTTGGAACAAACAAAGGGAGTTCGTTTCCTCTTGGACCAATCAAAGTGAGTTCGTCTCATCTTTGCTCAATCTAAGGGAGTTCATCTCCTCTTGGACCAACCAAACGAAGTTCGTCTCCTCTTGCACCGATCAAACGGAGTTCGTCTCCTCTTGGACCAACTAACGGAGTTCGTCTCCTCTTGGACCAATCTAAGGGAGTTCGTCTCCTCTTGGACCAATCGAAGGGAGTTCGTCTCCTCTTGGACCGATCTAAGGGTGTTCGTCTCCTCTTTGACCAATATAACGGAGGTCGTCTCTTCTTGGACCGATCTAAGTTAGTTCGTCTCATTTTTGCTTAATCAATGGGAGTTCGTGTCCTCCTGGACCAAACAAAGATAGTTCGTCTCCTCTTGGACCAATCAAAGTGAGTTCGTCTCATCTTTCCTCAATCTAAGGGAGTTCGTCTCCTCTTGGACCAACCAAACGGAGTTCGTCTCCATCGTCTCGTCTTTGCTCAATCTAAGGGAGTTCGTCTCATCTTAGACCAATCAAACGGAGTTCGTCTCCTCTTGCACCAATCAAACGGAGTTCGTCTCCTGTTGGACCAATCTAAGGGAGTTTGTCTCCTCTTGGACCAATCTAAGGGAGTTCGTCTCCTCTTGGACCAAAGAAAGGGAGTTCGTCTCCTCTTGGTCCAATCTAAGGGTGTTCGTCTCCTCTTAGACCAATATAAGGGAGGTAGTCTTCCCTTGGACCAATCTAAGTTAGTTCGTCTCATCTTTTGCTTAATCAATGGGAGTTCGTGTCATCTTGGACCGAGCTAAGGGAGTTCATCTCCTTTTGGGCCTATCTAAGTTTATTCGTCCAATCTTTGCTTAATCAAAGGGAGTTCGTCCCCTCTTGGAACAATCTAACGGAGTTCGTCTCCTCTTGGACGAATCAAAGGGATTCGTCTCCTCATTGACCAATCTAAGGGAGTTCGTCTCCTCTTGGACTAATCAAAGTGAGTTCGTCTCAACTTTGCACAATCTAAGGGAGTTCGTCTCCTCTTGGACCAATCAAACGGAGTTCGTCTCCTCTTGCACCAATCAAACGGAGTTCGTCTCCTCTTGGACCAATCTAAGGGAGTTCGTCTCCTCTTGGTCCAATCTAAGGGAGTTCGTCTCCTCTTGGACCAATCGAAGGGAGTTCGTCTCCTCTTGGACCGATCTAAGGGAGTTCGTCTCCTCTTGAGCCTATCTAAGTTTGTTCGTCCAATCTTTGCTTAATCAAAGGGAGTTCGTCTCGTCTTGCACCAATCTAACGGAGTTCGTCTCCTCTTGGACGAATCAAAGGGATTCGTCACCTCGTTGACCAATCTAAGGGAGTTCGTCTCCTCTTGGACCAATCGAAGCGAGTTCGTCTCCTCTTGGACCGATCTAAGGGTGTTCGTCTCCTCTTTGACCAATATAACGTAGGTCGTCTCTTCTTGGACCGATCTAAGTTAGTTCGTCTCATTTTTGCTTAATCAATGGGAGTTCGTGTCCTCCTGGACCAAACAAAGATAGTTCGTCTCCTCTTGGACCAATCAAAGTGAGTTCGTCTCATCTTTCCTCAATCTAAGGGAGTTCGTCTCCTCTTGGACCAACCAAACGGAGTTCGTCTCCATCGTCTCGTCTTTGCTCAATCTAAGGGAGTTCGTCTCATCTTAGACCAATCAAACGGAGTTCGTCTCCTCTTGCACCAATCAAACGGAGTTCGTCTCCTGTTGGACCAATCTAATGGAGTTCGTCTCCTCTTTGACCAATCTAAGGGAGTTCGTCTCCTCTTGGACCAAAGAAAGGGAGTTCGTCTCCTCTTGGTCCAATCTAAGGGTGTTCGTCACCTCTTAGACCAATATAAGGGAGGTAGTCTTCCCTTGGACCAATCTAAGTTAGTTCGTCTCATCTTTGCTTAATCAATGGGAGTTCGTGTCATCTTGGACCGAGCTAAGGGAGTTCATCTCCGTTTGGGCCTATCTAAGTTTATTCGTCCAATCTTTGCTTAATCAAAGGGAGTTCGTCCCCTCTTGGAACAATCTAACGGAGTTCGTCTCCTCATTGACCAATCTAAGGGTGTTCGTCTCCTCTTGGACTAATCAAAGTGAGTTCGTCTCAACTTTGCACAATCTAAGGGAGTTCGTCTCCTCTTGGACCAATCAAACGGAGTTCGTCTCCTCTTGCACCAATCAAACGGAGTTCGTCTCCTCTTGGAACAATCTAAGGGAGTTCGTCTCCTCTTGGACCAATCGAAGGGAGTTCGTCTCCTCTTGGACCGATCTAAGGGAGTTCGTCTCCTCTTGAGCCTATCTAAGGTTTTTGCCAATCTTTGCTTAATCAAAGGGAGTTCGTCTCCTCTTGCACCAATCTAACGGAGTTCGTCTCCTCTTGGACGAATCAAAGGGATTCGTCACCTCATTGACCAATCTAAGGGAGTTCATCTCCTCTTGGACCAATCGAAGGGAGTTCGTCTCCTCTTTGACCGATCTAAGTGTGTTCGTCTCCTCTTAGACCAATATAACGGAGGTCGTCTCTTCTTGGACCGATCTAAGTTAGTTCGTCTCATCTTTGCTTAATCAATTGGAGTTCGTGTCCTGTTGGACCAAACAAAGATAGTTCGTCTCCTCTTGGACCAATCAAAGTGAGTTCGTCTCATCTTTCCTCAATCTAAGGGAGTTCGTCTCTTCTTGGACCAACCAAACGGAGTTCGTCTCCTTCGTCTCATCTTTGCTCAATCTAAGGGAGTTCGTCTCCTCTTGGACCAATCAAACGGAGTTCGTCTCCTCTTGCACCAATCAAACGGAGTTCGTCTCCTCTTGCACCAATCAAACGGAGTTCATCTCCTGTTGGACCAAACTAAGGGAGTTCGTCTCCTCTTGGACCAATCTAATGGAGTTCGTCTCCTCTTGGACCAAAGAAAGGGAGTTCGTCTCCTCTTGGTCCAATCTAAGGGTATTCGTCTCCTCTTAGACCAATAAAAGGGAGGTCGTCTCCCCTTGGACCAATCTAAGTTAGTTCGTCTCATCTTTGCTTAATCAATGGGAGTTCGTGTCATCTTGGACCGAGCAAAGGGAGTTCATCTCCTTTTGGGCCTATCTAAGTTTATTCGTCCAATCTTTGCTTAATCAAAGGGAGTTCGTCCACTCTTGGACCAATCTAACGGAGTTCGTCTCCTCTTGGACGAATCAATGGGATTCGTCTCCTCATTAACCAATCTAAGGGAGTTCGTCTCCTCTTGGACTAATCAAAGTGAGTTCGTCTCAACTTTGCACAATCTAAGGGAGTTCGTCTCCTCTTGGTCCAATCTAAGGGTGTTCGTCTCCTCTTAGACCAATATAAGGGAGGTAGTCTTCCCTTGGACCAATCAAAGTTAGTTCGTCTCATTTTGCTTAATCAATGGGAGTTCGTGTCATCTTGGACCGACCTAAGGGAGTTCATCTCCTTTTGGGCCTATCCAAGATTATTCGTCCAATCTTTGTTTAATCAAAGGGAGGTCGTCCCCTCTTGGACCAATCTAACGGAGTTCGTCTCCTCTTGGACGAATCAAAGGGATTCGTCTCTCATTGACCAATCTAAGGGAGTTCGTCTCCTCTTGGACTAATCAAAGTGAGTTCGTCTCAACTTTGCACAATCTAAGGGAGTTCGTCTCCTCTTGGACCAATCAAACGGAGTTCGTCTCCTCTTGCACCAATCAAACGGAGTTCGTCTCCTCTTGGACCAATCTAAGGGAGTTCGTCTCCTCTTGGACCAATCGAAGGGAGTTCGTCTCCTCTTGGACCGATCTAAGGGAGTTCGTCTCCTCTTGAGCCTATCTATGTTTTTTGCCAATCTTTGCTTAATCAAAGGGAGTTCGTCTCCTCTTGCACCAATCTAACGGAGTTCGTCTCCTCTTGGACCAATCTAAGGGAGTTCGTCTCCTCTTGGACCAATCGAAGGGAGTTCGTCTCCTCTTGGACCGATCTAAGGGAGTTCGTCTCCTCTTGAGCCTATCTAAGTTTTTTGCCAATCTTTGCTTAATCAAAGGGAGTTCGTCTCCTCTTGCACCAATCTAACGGAGTTCGTCTCCTCTTGGACGAATCAAAGGGATTCGTCACCTCATTGACCAATCTAAGGGAGTTCATCTCCTCTTGGACCAATCGAAGGGAGTTCGTCTCCTCTTTGACCGATCTAAGTGTGTTCGTCTCCTCTTAGACCAATATAACGGAGGTCGTCTCTTCTTGGACCGATCTAAGTTAGTTCGTCTCATCCTTGCTTAATCAATTGGAGTTCGTGTCCTGTTGGACCAAACAAAGATAGTTCGTCTCCTCTTGGACCAATCAAAGTGAGTTCGTCTCATCTTTCCTCAATCTAAGGGAGTTCGTCTCTTCTTGGACCAACCAAACGGAGTTCGTCTCCTTCGTCTCATCTTTGCTCAATCTAAGGGAGTTCGTCTCCTCTTGGACCAATCAAACGGAGTTCGTCTCCTCTTGCACCAATCAAACGGAGTTCGTCTCCTCTTGCACCAATCAAACGGAGTTCATCTCCTGTTGGACCAATCTAAGGGAGTTCGTCTCCTCTTGGACCAATCTAAGGGAGTTCGTCTCCTCTTGGACCAAAGAAAGGGAGTTCGTCTCCTCTTGGTCCAATCTAAGGGTGTTCGTCTCCTCTTAGACCAATAAAAGCGAGGTCGTCTCCCCTTGGACCAATCTAAGTTAGTTCGTCTCATCTTTGCTTAATCAATGGGAGTTCGTGTCATCTTGGACCGAGCTAAGGGAGTTCATCTCCTTTTGGGCCTATCTAAGTTTATTCGTCCAATCTTTGCTTACTCAAAGGGAGTTCGTCGCCTCTTGGACCAATATAACGGAGTTCGTCTCCTCTTGGACGAATCAAAGGGATTCGTCTCCTCATTAACCAATCTAAGGGAGTTCGTCTCCTCTTGGACTAATCAAAGTGAGTTCGTCTCAACTTTGCACAATCTAAGGGAGTTCGTCTCCTCTTGGACCAATCAAACGGAGTTCGTCTCCTCTTGCACCAATCAAACGGAGTTCGTCTCCTCTTGGACCAATCTAAGGGAGTTCGTCTCCTCTTGGACCAATCTAAGGGAGTTCGTCTCCTCTTGGACCAATCGAAGGGAGTTCGTCTCCTCTTGGACCGATCTAAGGGAGTTCGTCTCCTCTTGGGCCTATCTAAGTTTGTTCGTCCAATCTTTGCTTAATCGAAGGGAGTTCGTCTCCTCTTGCACCAATCTAACGGAGTTCGTCTCCTCTTGGACGAATCAAAGGGATTCGTCTCCTCATTGACCAATCTAAGGGAGTTCATCTCCTCTTGGACCAAACAAAGGGAGTTCGTCTCCTCTTGGACCAATCTAGGGGTGTTCGTCTCATCTTAGACCAATATAAGGGAGGTCGTCTCCTCTTGGACCAATCTAAGGGAGTTCGTCTCCTCTTGGACCAATCTAAGGGAGTTCGTCTCCTCTTTGACCGATCTAAGGGTGGTCGTCTCCTCTTAGACCAATATAACGGAGGTCGTCTCTTCTTGGAGCAATCAAAGTGAGTTCGTCTCATCTTTGCTCAATCTAAGGGAGTTCGTCTCCTCTTGCTCCATTCAAACGGAGTTCGTCTCCTGTTGGACCAATCTAAGGGAGTTCGTCTCCTCTTGGACCAAACAAAGGGAGTTCGTCTCCTCTTGGTCCAATCTAAGGGTGTTCGTCTCCTCTTAGACCAATATACGGGAGGTCGTCTCCTCTTGGACCAATCTAAGTTAGTTCGTTTCATCTTTGCTTAATCAATGGGAGTTCGTGTCCCCTTGGACCAAACAAAGGGAGTTCGCCTCCTCTTGGACCAATCAAAGTGAGTTCGTCTCATCTTTGCTCAATCTAAGGGAGTTCGTCTCCTCTTGGACCAATCAAACGGAGTTCATCTCCTCTTGCTCCAATCAAACTGAGTTCGTCTCCTGTTGGACCAATCTAAGGGAGTTCGTCTCCTCTTGGACCAATCTAAGGTAGTTCGTCTCCTCTTGGACCAAACAAAGGGAGTTCGTCTCCTCTTGGTCCAATCTAAGGGTGTTCGTCTCCTCTTAGACCAATATAAGGGAGGTCGTCTCCCCTTGGACCAATCTAAGTTAGTTCGTCTCCTCTTCGACCGATCTAAGGGAGTTCGTCTCCTCTTGGGCCTATCTAAGTTTGTTCGTCCAATCTTTGCTTAATCAAAGGGAGTTCGTCTCCTCTTGCACCAATCTAACGGAGTTCATCTCCTCTTGGACGAATCAAAGGGATTCGTCTCCTCATTGACCAATCTAAGGGAGTTCGTCTCCTCTTGGACTAATCAAAGTGAGTTCGTCTCAACTTTGCACAATCTAAGGGAGTTCGTCTCCTCTTGGACCAATCAAACGGAGTTCTTCTCCTCTTGCACCAATCAAACGGAGTTCGTCTCCTCTTGGACCAATCTAAGGGAGTTCGTCTCCTCTTGGACAAATCTAAGGGAGTTCGTCTCCTCTTGGACCAATCGAAGGGAGTTCGTCTCCTCTTGGACCGATCTAAGGGAGTTTGTCTCCTCTTGGGCCTATCTAAGTTTGTTCGTCCAATCTTTGCTTAATCAAAGGGAGTTCTTCTCCTCTTGGACCAAACAAAGGGAGTTCGTCTCCTCTTGGACCAATCTAGGGGTGTTCGTCTCATCTTAGACCAATATAAGGGAGGTCGTCTCCTGTTGGACCAATCTAAGGGAGTTCGTCTCCTCTTGGACCAATCGAAGGGAGTTCGTCTCCTCTTGGACCGATCTAAGGGTGTTCGTCTCCTCTTAGACCAATATAACGGAGGTCGTCTCTTCATGGACCGATCTAAGTTAGTTCGTCTCATCTTTGCTTAATCAATGGGAGTTCGTGTCCTCTTGGACCAAACAAAGGGAGTTCGCCTCCTCTTGGACCAAACAAAGTGAGTTCGTCTCATCTTTGCTCAATCTAAGGGAGTTCGTCTCCTCTAGGACCAATCAAACGGAGTTCGTCTCCTCTTGCACCAATCAAACGGAGTTCGTGTCGTCTTAGACCAATCTAAGGGAGTTCGTCTCCTCTTGGACCAATCTAAGGGAGTTCGTCTCCTCTCGGACCAAACTATGGGAGTTCTTTTCCTCTTGGTCCAATCTAAGGGTGTTCGTCTCCTCTTAGACCAATATAAGGGAGGTCGTCTCCTCTTAGACCAATCTAAGTTAGTTCGTCTCATCTTTGCTTAATCAATGGGAGTTCGTGTCCTCCTGGACCGAGCTAAGGGAGTTCGTCTCCTTTTGGGCCTATCTAAGTTTATTCGTCCAATCATTGCTTAATCAATGGGAGTTCGTCTCCTCTTGGACCAATCTAACGGAGTTCGTCTCCTCTTGGACGAATCAAAGGGATTCGTCTCCTCATTGACCAATCTAAGGGAGTTCGTCTCCTCTTGGACCAAACAAAGGGAGTTCGTCTCCTCTTGGACTAATCTAAGTTAGTTCGTCTCATCTTTGGTTAATCAATAGGAGTTCGTGTCCTCTTGGGCCAAACAAAGAGAGTTCGTCTCCTCTTCGACCAACCAAACGGAGTTCGTCTCCTCTTGCACCAATCAAACGAAGTTCGTCTCCTCTTGGACCAATCTAAGGGAGTTCGTCTCCTCTTGGACCAATCTATGGGAGTTCGTCTCCTCTTGGACCAATCGAAAGGAGTTCGTCTCCTCTTGGACCGATCTAAAGGAGTTTGTCTCCTCTTGGGCCTATCTAAGTTTGTTCGTCCAATCTTTGCTTAATCAAACGGAGTTCGTCTCCTCTTAGACCAATCTAACGGAGTTCGTCTCCTCTTGGATGAATCAATGGGATTCGTCTCCTCATTGACCAATCTAAGGGAGTTCGTCTCCTCTTGGACCAAACAAAGGGAGTTCGTTTCTTCTTGGACCAATCTAAGGGTGTTCGTCTCCTCTTAGACCAATATAAGGGAGGTCGTCTCCTCTTGGACCAATCTAAGTTAGTTCGTCTCATCTTTGCTTAATCAATGGGAGTTCGTGTCCCCATGGACCAAACAAAGGGAGTTCGCCTCCTCTTGGACCAATCAAAGTGAGTTCGTCTCATCTTTGTTCAATCTAAGGGAGTTCGTCTCCTCTTGGACCAATCAAACGGAGTTCGTCTCCTCTTGCAGGAATCAAACGGAGTTCGTCTCCTCATGGACCAATCTAAGGGAGTTCGTCTCCTCTTGGACCAATCTAAGGAAGTTCGTCTCCTCTTGGACCAAATAAAGGGAGTTCGTCTCCTCTTGGTCCAATCTAAGGGTGTTCCTCTCCTCTTAGAGCAATATAAGGGAGGTCGTCTCCTCTTGGACCAATCTAAGTTAGTTCGTCTCATCTTTGCTTAATCAATGGAAGTTCGTGTCTTCTTGGACCGAGCTAAGGGAGTTCTTCTCCTTTTGGGCCTATCTAAGTTTATTCGTCCAATCTTTGCTTAATCAAGGGGAGTTCGTCTCCTCTTGGACCAATCTAACGGAGTTCGTCTCCTCTTGGACGAATCAAAGGGATTCGTCTCCTTATTGACCAATCTAAGGGAGTTCATCTCCTCTTGGACCAAACAAAGGGAGTTCGTCTCCTCTTGGACCAATCTAAGGGTGTTCGCCTCCTCTTAGACCAATATAAGGGAGGTCGTCTCCTCTTGGGCCTATCTAAGTTTGTTCGTCCAATCTTTGCTTAATCAAAGGGAGTTCGTCTCCTCTTGGACCATTCGAACAGAGTTCATCTCCTCTTGGACCTATCAAAGGGAGTTCGTCTCCTCTTGGACCAATCGAAGGGAGTTCGTCTCCTCTTTAACCGATCTAAGGGAGTTCGTCTCCTCTTGGACCGATCTAAGGGAGTTCGTCTCCTCTTGGGCCTATCTAAGTTTGTTCGTCCAATATTTGCTTAATCAAAGGGAGTTCGTCTCCTCTTGGACCAATCTAATGGAGTTCGTCTCCTCTTGGACAAATCAAAGGGATTCATCTCCTCGTTGACCAAACTAAGGGAGTTCGTCTCCTCTTGGACCAAACAAAGGGAGTTCGTCTCCTCTTGGACCAAACAAAGGGAGTTCGTCTCCTCTTGGACTAACCTAAGGGTGTTCGTCTCCTCTTAGACCAGTATAAGGGAGGTCGTCTCCTCTTGGACCAATCTAAGTTAGTTCGTCTCATCTTTGCTTTATCAATGGGAGTTCGTGTCCCCTTGGACCAAACAAAGAGAGTTCGTCTCTTCTTGGACCAATCAAAGTGAGTTCGTCTCATCTTTGCTCAATCTAAGGGAGTTCGTCTCCTCTTGGACCAATGAAACGGAGTTCGTCTCCTCTTGCACTAATCAAACGGAGTTCGTCTCCTCTTGGACCAATCTAATGGAGTTCGTCTCCTCTTGGACAAATCAAAGGGATTCATCTCCTCGTTGACCAAACTAAGGGAGTTCGTCTCCTCTTGGACCAAACAAAGGGAGTTCGTCTCCTCTTGGACCAAACAAAGGGAGTTCGTCTCCTCTTGGACTAACCTAAGGGTGTTCGTCTCCTCTTAGACCAGTATAAGGGAGGTCGTCTCCTCTTGGACCAATCTAAGTTAGTTCGTCTCATCTTTGCTTTATCAATGGGAGTTCGTGTCCCCTTGGACCAAACAAAGAGAGTTCGTCTCTTCTTGGACCAATCAAAGTGAGTTCGTCTCATCTTTGCTCAATCTAAGGGAGTTCGTCTCCTCTTGGACCAATGAAACGGAGTTCGTCTCCTCTTGCACTAATCAAACGGAGTTCGTCTCCTCTTGGACCAATCTAAGTGAGTTCGTCTCCTCTTGGACCAATCTAACGAAGTTCGTCTCCTCTTGGACCAATCTAACGGAGTTCGTCTCTTCTTGGACCAATCTAACGGAGTTCGTCTCCTCTTGGACGAATCAAAGGGATTCGTCTCCTCATTGACCAATCTATGGGAGTTCGTCTCCTCTTGGACCAAACAAAGGGAGTTCATCTCCTCTTAGACCAATCTAAGGGTGTTCGTCTCCTCTTAGACCAATATAAGGGAGGTCATCTCCTCTTGGACCAATCTAAATTAGTTCGTCTCATCTTTGTTTAATCAATGGGAGTTCATGTCCCCTTGGACCAAACAAAGGGAGTTTGCCTCCTCTTGGACCAATCAAAGTGAGTTCGTCTTCACTTTGCTCAATCTAAGGGAGTTCGTCTCCTCTTGGACCAATCAAACGGAGTTCGTCTCCTCTTGGACCAATCTAAGGGAGTTCGTCTCCTCTTGGACCAATCTAAGGGAGTTCGTCTCCTCTTGCACCAAACAAAGGGAGTTCATCTCCTCTTGGTCCAATCTAAGGGTGTTCGTCTCCTCTTAGACCAATATAAGGGAGGTCGTCTCCTCTTGGACCAATCTAAGTTAGTTCGTCTCATCTTTGCTTAATCATTGGGAGTTCGTGTCTTCTTGGACCGAGCTAAGGGAGTTCTTCTCCTTTTGGGCCTATCTAAGTTTCTTCGTCCAATCTTTGCTTAATCAAAGGGAGTTCGTCTCCTCTTGGACCAATCTAACGGAGTTCGTCTCCTCTTGGACGAATCAAAGGGATTCGTCTCCTCATTGACCAATCTAAGGGAGTTCATCTCCTCTTAGACCAAACAAATGGAGTTCGTCTCCTCTTGGACCAATCTAAGGGTGTTCGTCTCCTCTTGGACCAAACAAAGGGAGTTCGTCTCCTCTTGGACCAAACAAAGGGTGTTCGTCTCCTCTTAGACCAATATAAGAGAGGTCGTCTCCTCTTGGACCAATCTAAGTTAGTTCGTCTCATCTTTGCTTAATCAATGGGAGTTCGGGTCCTCTTGGACCAAACAAAGAGAGTTCGTCTCCCCTTGGACCAATCAAAGTGAGTTCGTCTCATCTTTCCTCAATCTAAGGGAGTTCGTCTCCTCTTGGACCAACCAAACGGAGTTTCTCTCCTCTTGCACCAATCAAACGGAGTTCGTCTCCTCTTGGACCAATCTAAGGGAGTTCGTCTCCTGTTGGACCAATCTAAGGGAGTTCGTCTCCTCTTGGACCGATCTAAAGGAGTTCGTCTCCTCTTGGGCCTATCTAAGTTTGTTCGTCCAATCTTTGCTTAATCAAAGGGAGTTCGTCTCCTCTTGGACCAATCGAACGGAGTTCGTCTCCTCTTGGACGAATCAACGGGAATCGTCTCCTCATTGACCAATCTAAGGGAGTTCGTCTCCACTTGGACCAAACAAAGGGAGTTCGTCTCCTGTTGGACCAATCTAAGGGTGTTCGTCTCCTCTTAGACCAATATAAGGGAGGTCGTCTCCTCTTGGACCAATCTAAGTTAGTTCATCTCATCTTTGCTTAATCAATAGGAGTTCGTGTCCCCTTGGACCAAACAAAGGGAGTTCGCCTCCTCTTGGACCAATCAAAGTGAGTCATCTCATCTTTGCTCGATCTAAGGGAGTTCGTCTCCACTTGGACCAATCAAACGGAGTTCGTCTCCTCTTGGACCAATCTGAGGGAGTTCGTCTCCTCTTGGACCAATCTAAGGGAGTTCGTCTCCTCTTGGACCAAACAAAGGGAGTTCGTCTCCTCTTGGTCCAATCTAAGGGTGTTCGTGTCCTCTTAGACAAATATAAGGGAGGTCGTCTCCTCTTGGACCAATCTAAGTTAGTTCGTCTCATCTTTGCTTAATCAATGGGAGTTCGTGTCTTCTTGGACCGAGCTAAGGGAGTTCATCTCCCTTTGGGCCTATCTAAGTTTATTCGTCCAATCTTTGCTTAATCAAAGGGAGTTCGTCTCCTCTTGGACCAATCTAACGGAGTTCGTCTCCTCTTGGACGAATCAAAGGGAGTCGTCTCCTCATTGACCAATCTAAGGGAGTTCATCTCCTCTTGGACCAAACAAAGGGAGTTCGTCTCCTCTTGGACCAATCTAAGGGTGTTCGTCTCCTCTTAGAGCAATATAAGGGAGGTCGTCTCCTCTTGGACCAATCTAAGTTAGTTCGTCTCATCTTTGCTTAATCAATGGGAGTTCGTGTCCTCTTGGACCAAACAAAGGGAGTTCGTCTCTTCTTGGGCCAATCAAAGTGAGTTCGTCTCATCTTTGCTCAATCTAAGGGAGTTCGTCTCCTCTTGGACCAATCAAACGGAGTTCGTCTCCTCTTGCACTAATCAAACGGAGTTCGTCTCCTCTTGGACCAATCTAAGGGAGTTCATCTCCTCTTGGACCAATCTAAGGGAGTTCGTCTCCTCTTGGACTAATCTAACGGAGTTCGTCTCTTCTTGGACCAATCTAACGGAGTTCGTCTCCTCTTGGACGAATCAAAGGGATTCGTCTCCTCATTGACCAATCTATGGGAGTTCGTCTCCTCTTGGACCAATCTAAGGGTGTTCGTCTCCTCTTAGACCAATATAAGGGAGGTCGTCTCCTCTTGGACCAATCTATGGGTTTTCTTCTCCTCTTAGACCAATATAAGGGAGTTCGTCTCCTCTTGGGCCTATCTAAGTTTGTTCGTCCAATCTTTGCTTAATCAAAGGGAGTTCGTCTCCTCTTGGACCATTCGAACAGAGTTCATCTCCTCTTGGACCTATCAAAGGGAGTTCGTCTCCTCTTGGACCAATCGAAGGGAGTTCGTCTCCTCTTGGACCGATCTAAGGGAGTTCGTCTCCTCTTGGGCCTATCTAAGTTTGTTCGTCCAATATTTGCTTAATCAAAGGGAGTTCGTCTCCTCTTGGACCAATCTAACGTAGTTCGTCTCCTCTTGGACAAATCAAAGGGATTCGTCTCCTCGTTGACCAAACTAAGGGAGTTCATCTCCTCTTGGACCAAACAAAGGGAGTTCGTCTCCTCTTGGACCAACCTAAGGGTGTTCGTCTCCTCTTAGACCAATATAAGGGAGGTCGTCTCCTCTTGGACCAATCTAAGTTAGTTCGTCTCATCTTTGCTTAATCAATGGGAGTTCGTGTCCTCTTGGACCAAACAAAGGGAGTTCGTCTCTTCTTGGACCAATCAAAGTGAGTTCGTCTCATCTTTGCTCAATCTAAGGGAGTTCGTCTCCTCTTGGACCAATCAAACGGAGTTCGTCTCCTCTTGCACTAATCAAACGGAGTTCGTCTCCTCTTGGACCAATCTAAGGGAGTTCGTCTCCTCTTGGACCAATCTAAGGGAGTTCGTCTCCTCTTGGACCAATCTAACGGAGTTCGTCTCTTCTTGGACCAATCTAACGGAGTTCGTCTCCTCTTGGACGAATCAAAGGGATTCGTCTCCTCATTGACCAATCTATGGGAGTTCGTCTCCTCTTGGACCAAACAAAGGGAGTTCATCTCCTCTTGGACCAATCTAAGGGTGTTTGTCTCCTCTTAGACCAATATAAGGGAGGTCGTCTCCTCTTGGACCAATCTAAATTATTTCGTCTCATCTTTGTTTAATCAATGGGAGTTCGTGTCCCCTTGGACCAAACAAAGGGAGTTCGCCTCCTCTTGGACCAATCAAAGTGAGTTCGTCTCATCTTTGCTCAATCTAAGGGAGTTCGTCTCCTCTTGGACCAATCAAACGGAGTTCGTCTCCTCTTGGACCAATCTAAGGGAGTTCGTCTCCTCTTGGACCACACTAAGGGAGTTCGTCTCCACTTGGACCAAACAAAGGGAGTTCATCTCCTCTTGGTCCAATCTAAGGGTGTTCGTCTCCTCTTAGACCAATATAAGGGAGGTCGTCTCCTCTTGGACCAATCTAAGTTAGTTCGGCTCATCTTTGCTTAATCATTGGGAGTTCGTGTCTTCTTGGACCGAGCTAAGGGAGTTCATCTCCTTTTGGGCCTATCTAAGTTTATTCGTCCAATCTTTGCTTAATCAAAGGGAGTCCGTCTCCTCTTGGACCAATCTAACGGAGTTCGTCTCCTCTTGAACGAATCAAAGGGATTCGTCTCCTCATTGACCAATCTAAGGGAGTTCGTCTCCTCTTAGACCAATATAAGGGAGGTCGTCTCCTCTTGGACCAATCTAAGTTAGTTCGTCTCATCTTTGCTTAATCAATGGGAGTTCGTGTCCTGTTGGACCAAACAAAGGGAGTTCGTCTCTTCTTGGACCAATCAAAGTGAGTTCGTCTCATCTTTGCTCAATCTAAGGGAGTTCGTCTCCTCTTGGACCAATCAAACGTAGTTCGTCTCCTCTTGCACAAATCAAACGGAGTTCGTCTCCTCTTGGACCAATCTAAGGAAGTTCGTCTCCGCTTGGACCAATCTAACGGAGTTCGTCTCCTCTTGCACCAATCTAACGGAGTTCATCTCTTATTGGACCAATCTAACAGAGTTCTTCTCCTCTTGGACGAATCAAAGCGATTCGTCTCCTCATTGACCAATCTAAGGGAGTTCGTCTCCTCTTGGACCAAACAAAGGGAGTTCGTCTCCTCTTGGACCAATCTATGGGTTTTCTTCTCCTCTTAGACCAATATAAGGGAGGTCATCTCCTCTTGGGCCTATCTAAGTTTGTTCGTCCAATCTTTGCTTAATCAAAGGGAGTTCGTCTCCTCTTGGACCATTCGAACAGAGTTCATCTCCTCTTGGACCTATCAAAGGGAGTTCGTCTCCTCTTGGACCAATCGAAGGGAGTTCGTCTCCTCTTGGACCGATCTAAGGGAGTTCGTCTCCTCTTGGGCCTATCTAAGTTTATTCGTCCAATATTTGCTTAATCAAAGGGAGTTCGTCTCCTCTTGAACCAATCTAACGTAGTTCGTCTCCTCTTGGACAAATCAAAGGGATTCGTCTCCTCGTTGACCAAACTAAGGGAGTTCGTCTCCTCTGGGACCAAACAAAGGGAGTTCGTCTCCTCTTGGACCAACCTAAGGGTGTTCGTCTCCTCTTAGACCAATATAAGGGAGGTCGTCTCCTCTTGGACCAATCTAAGTTAGTTCGTCTCATCTTTGCTTAATCAATGGGAGTTCGTGTCCCCTTGGACCAAACAAAGGGAGTTCGTCTCTTCTTGGACCAATCAAACTGAGTTCGTCTCATCTTTGCTCAATCTAAGGGAGTTCGTCTCCACTTGGACCAATCAAACGGAGTTCGTCTCCTCCTGCACTAATCAAACGGAGTTCGTCTCCTCTTGGACCAATCTAAGGGAGTTCGTCTCCTCTTGGACCAATCTAAGGGAGTTCGTCTCCTCTTGGACCAATCTAACGGAGTTCGTCTCTTCTTGGACCAATCTAACGGAGTTCGTCTCCTCTTGGACGAATCAAAGGGATTCGTCTCCTCATTGACCAATCTATGGGAGTTCGTCTCGTCTTGGACCAAACAAAGGGAGTTCATCTCCTCTTGGACCAATCTAAGGGTGTTCGTCTCCTCTTAGAGCAATATAAGGGAGGTCGTCTCCTCTTGGACCAATCTAAATTAGTACGTCTCATCTTTGTTTAATCAATGGGAGTTCGTGTCCCCTTGGACCAAACAATGGGAGTTCGCCTCCTCTTGGACCAATCAAAGTGAGTTCGTCTCATCTTTGCCCAATCTAAGGGAGTTCGTCTCCCCTTGGACCAATCAAACGTAGTTCGTCTCCTCTTGCACCAATCAAACGAAGTTCGTCCCCTCTTGGACCAATCTAAGGGAGTTCGTCTCCTCTTGGACCAATCTAAGGGAGTTCGTCTCCTCTTGGACCAAACAAAGGGAGTTCGTCTCCTCTTGGTCCAATCTAAGGGTGTTCGTCTCCTCTTAGACCAATATAAAGGAGGTCGTCTCCTCTTGGACCAATCTAAGTTAGTTCGGCTCATCTTTGCTTAATCAATGGGAGTTCGTGTCCTCTTGGACCAAACAATGGGAGTTCGTCTCTTCTTGGACCAATCAAAGTGAGTTCGTCTCATCTTTGCTCAATCTAAGGGAGTTCGTCTCCTCTTGGACCAATCAAACAGAGTTCGTCTCCTCTTGGACCAATCTAACGGAGTTCGTCTCTTCTTGGACCAATCTAACGGAGTTCATCTCCCCTTGGACGAATCAAAGCGATTCGTCTCCTCATTGACCAATCTAAGGGAGTTCGTCTCCTCTTGGACCAAACAAAGCGAGTTCATCTCCTCTTGGACTAATCAAATTGAGTTCGTCTCAACTTTGCACAATCTAAGGGAGTTCGTCTCCTCTTGGACCAATCAAACGGAGTTCGTCTCCTCTTGGACTAATCAAATTGAGTTCGTCTCAACTTTGCACAATCTAAGGGAGTTCGTCTCCTCTTGAACCAATCAAACGGAGTTCGTCTCCTCTTGGACCAATCTAAGGGTGTTCGTCTCCTCTTAGACCAATATAAGGGAGGTCGTCTCCTCTTGGACCAATCTAAATTAGTTCGTCTCATCTTTGTTTAATCAATGGGAGTTCGTGTCCCCTTGGACCAAACAAAGGGAGTTCGCCTCCACTTGGACCAATCAAAGTGAGTTCGTCTCATCTTTGCTCAATCTAAGGGTGTTCGTCTCCTCTTAGACCAATATAAAGGAGGTCGTCTCCTCTTGGACCAATCTAAGTTAGTTCTGCTCATCTTTGCTTAATCAATGGGAGTTCGTGTCCTCTTGGACCAAACAAAGGGAGTTCGTCTCTTCTTGGACCAATCAAAGTGAGTTCGTCTCATCTTTGCTCAATCTAAGGGAGTTCGTCTCCTCTTGGACCAATCAAACAGAGTTCGTCTCCTCTTGGACCAATCTAACGGAGTTCGTCTCTTCTTGGACCAATCTAACGGAGTTCGTCTCCCCTTGGACGAATCAAAGCGATTCGTCTCCTCATTGACCAATCTAAGGGAGTTCGTCTCCTCTTGGACCAAACAAAGCGAGTTCATCTCCTCTTGGACCAATCTAAGGGTGTTCGTCTCCTCTTAGACCAATATAAGGGAGGTCGTCTCCTCTTGGACCAATCTAAATTAGTTCGTCTCATCTTTGCTTAATCAATGGGAGTTGGTGTCCCCTTGGACCAAACAAAGGGAGTTCGCCTCCTCTTGGACCAATCAAAGTGAGTTCGTCTCATCATTGCTCAATCGAAGGGAGTTCGTCTCCTCTTGGACCAATCAAACGGAGTTCGTCTCCTCTTGCACCAATCAAACGGAGTTCGTCCCCTCTTGGACCAATCTAAGGGAGTTCGTCTCCTCTTGGACCAATCTAAGGGAGTTCGTCTCCTCTTGGACAAAACAAAGGGAGTTCGTTTCCTCTTGGTCCAATCTAAGGGTGTTCGTCTCCTCTTAGACCAATATAAAGGAGGTCGTCTCCTCTTGGACCAATCTAAGTTAGTTCGGCTCATCTTTGCTTAATCAATGGTAGTTCGTGTCTTCTTGGACCGAGCTAAGGGAGTTCATCTCCTTTTGGGCCTATCTAAGTTTATTCGTCCAATCTTTGCTTAATCAAAGGGAGTTCGTCTCCTCTTGGACCAATCTAACGGAGTTCGTCTCCTCTTGGACGAATCAAAGGGATTCGTCTCCTCATTGACCAATCTAAGGGAGTTCGTCTCCTCTTAGACCAATATAAGGGAGGTCGTCTCCTCTTTGACCAATCTAAGTTAGTTCGTCTCATCTTTGCTTAATCAATGGGAGTTCGTGTCCTCTTGGACCAAACAAAGGTAGTTCGTCTCTTCTTGGACCAATCAAAGTGAGTTCGTCTCATCTTTGCCCAATCTAAGGGAGTTCGTCTCCTCTTGGACCAATCAAACGTAGTTCGTCTCCTCTTGCACCAATCAAACGGAGTTCGTCTCCTCTTGGACCGATCTAAGGAAGTGCGTCTCCTCTTGGACCAATCTAACGGAGTTCGTCTCCACTTGGACCAAACAAAGGGAGTTCGTCTCCTCTTGGTCCAATCTAAGGGTGTTCGTCTCCTCTTAGACCAATATAAAGGAGGTCGTCTCCTCTTGGACCAATCTAAGTTAGTTCGTCTCATCTTTGCTTAATCAATGGAAGTTCGTGTCTTCTTGGACCGAGCTAAGGGAGTTCATCTCCTTTTGGGCCTATCTAAGTTTATTCGTCCAATCTTTGCTTAATCAAAGGGAGTTCGTCTCCTCTTGGACCAATCTAACGGAGTTCGTCTCCTCTTGGACGAATCAAAGGGATTCGTCTCCTTATTGACCAATCTAAGGGAGTTCATCTCCTCTTTGGACCAAACAAAGGGAGTTCGTCTCCTTTTGGACCAATCTAAGGGTGTTCGTCTCCTCTTAGACCAATATATGGGAGGTAGTCTCCTCTTGGACCAATCTAAGTTAGTTCGTCTCATCTTTGCTTAATCAATGGGAGTTCGTGTCCTCTTGGACCAAACAAAGGGAGTTCGTCTCTTCACGGACCAATCAAAGTGAGTTCGTCTCATCTTTGCTCAATCTATGGGAGTTCGTCTCCTCTTGGACCAATCAAACGGAGTTCGTCTCCTCTTGCACCAATCAAACGGAGTTCGTCTCCTCTTGGACGAATCTAAGGGAGTTCGTCTCCTCTTGGACCAATCTAACGGAGTTCGTCTCCTCTTGGACCAATCTAACGGATTTCGTCTCCTCTTGGACGAATCAAAGGGATTCGTCTCCTCATTGACCAATCTAAGGAAGTTCGTCTCCTCTTGGACCAATCTATGGGTGTTCGCCTCCTCTTAGACCAATATACGGGAGGTCGTCTCCTCTTGGGCCTATCTAAGTTTGTTCGTCCAATCTTTGCTTAATCAAAGGGAGTTCATCTCCTCTTGGACCATTCGAACAGAGTTCATCTCCTCTTGGACCTATCAAAGGGAGTTCGTCTCCTCTTGGACCAATCGAAGGGAGTTCGTCTCCTCTTTAACCGATCTAAGGGAGTTCGTCTCCTCTTGGACCGATTTAAGGGAGTTCGTCTCCTCTTGGGCCTATCTAAGTTTGTTCGTCCAATCTTTGCTTAATCAAAGGGAGTTCGTCTCCTCTTGGACCAATCTAACGGAGTTCGTCTCCTCTTGGACAAATCAAAGGGATTCGTCTCCTCGTTGACCAAACTAAGGGAGTTCGTCTCCTCTTGGACCAAACAAAGGGAGTTCGTCTCCTCTTGGACCAAACAAAGGGAGTTCGTCTCCTCTTGGACTAACCTAAGGGTGTTCGTCTCCTCTTAGACCAGTATAAGGGAGGTCGTCTCCTCTTGGACCAATCTAAGTTAGTTCGTCTCATCTTTGCTTTATCAATGGGAGTTCGTGTCCCCTTGGACCAAACAAAGAGAGTTCGTCTCTTCTTGGACCAATCAAAGTGAGTTCGTCTCATCTTTGCTCAATCTAAGGGTGTTCGTCTCCTCTTGGACCAATGAAACGGAGTTCGTCTCCTCTTGCACTAATCAAACGGAGTTCGTCTCCTCTTGGACCAATCTAAGGGAGTTCGTCTCCTCTTGGACCAATCTAACGAAGTTCGTCTCCTCTTGGACCAATCTAACGGATTTCGTCTCCTCTTGGACGAATCAAAGGGATTCGTCTCCTCATTGACCAATCTAAGGGTGGTTGTCTCCTCTTGGGCCTATCTAAGTTTGTTCGTCCAATTTAAGGAAGTTCGTCTCCTCTTGGACCAATCTAAGGGTGTTCGCCTCCTCTTGGACCAATATAAGGGAGGTTGTCTCCTCTTGGGCCTATCTAAGTTTGTTCGTCCAATCTTTGCTTAATCAAAGGGAGTTCATCTCCTCTTGGACCATTCGAACAGAGTTCATCTCCTCTTGGACCTATCAAAGGGAGTTCGTCTCCTCTTGGACCAATCGAAGGGAGTTCGTCTCCTCTTTAACCGATCTAAGGGAGTTCGTCTCCTCTTGGACCGATTTAAGGGAGTTCGTCTCCTCTTGGGCCTATCTAAGTTTGTTCGTCCAATCTTTGCTTAATCAAAGGGAGTTCGTCTCCTCTTGGACCAATCTAACGGAGTTCGTCTCCTCTTGGACAAATCAAAGGGATTCGTCTCCTCGTTGACCAAACTAAGGGAGTTCGTCTCCTCTTGGACCAAACAAAGGGAGTTCGTCTCCTCTTGGACCAAACAAAGGAAGTTCGTCTCCTCTTGGACTAACCTAAGGGTGTTCGTCTCCTCTTAGACCAGTATAAGGGAGGTCGTCTCCTCTTGGACCAATCTAAGTTAGTTCGTCTCATCTTTGCTTTATCAATGGGAGTTCGTGTCCCCTTGGACCAAACAAAGAGAGTTCGTCTCTTCTTGGACCAATCAAAGTGAGTTCGTCTCATCTTTGCTCAATCTAAGGGTGTTCGTCTTCTCTTGGACCAATGAAACGGAGTTCGTCTCCTCTTGCACTAATCAAACGGAGTTCGTCTCCTCTTGGACCAATCTAAGGGAGTTCGTCTCCTCTTGGACCAATCTAACGAAGTTCGTCTCCTCTTGGACCAATCTAACGGAGTTCGTCTCTTCTTGGACCAATCTAACGGAGTTCGTCTCCTCTTGGACGAATCAAAGGGATTCGTCTCCTCATTGACCAATCTATGGGAGTTCGTCTCCTCTTGGACCAAACAAAGGGAGTTCATCTCCTCTTGGACCAATCTAAGGGTGTTCGTCTCCTCTTAGACCAATATAAGGGAGGTCGTCTCCTCTTGGACCAATCTAAATTAGTTCGTCTCATCTTTGTTTAATCAATGGGAGTTCTTGTCCCCTTGGACCAAACAAAGGCAGTTTGCCTCCTCTTGGACCAATCAAAGTCAGTTCGTCTTCACTTTGCTCAATTTAAGGGAGTTCGTCTCCTCTTGGACCAATCAAACGGAGTTCGTCTCCTCTTGGACCAATCAAACGGAGTTCGTCCCCTCTTGGACCAATCTAAGGGAGTTCATCTCCTCTTGGACCAATCTAAGGGAGTTCGTCTCCTCTTGGACCAAACAAAGGGAGTTCGTCTCCTCTTGGTCCAATCTAAGGGTGTTCGTCTCCTCTTAGACCAATATAAAGGAGTTCGTCTCCTCTTGGACCAATCTAAGTTAGTTCGGCTCATCTTTGCTTAATCAATGGTAGTTCGTGTCTTCTTGGACCGAGCTAAGGGAGTTCATCTCCTTTTGGGCCTATCTAAGTTTATTCGTCCAATCTTTGCTTAATCAAAGGGAGTTCGTCTCCTCTTGGACCAATCTAACGGAGTTCGTCTCCTCTTGGACGAATCAAAGGGATTCGTCTCCTCATTGACCAATCTAAGGGAGTTCGTCTCCTCTTAGACCAATATAAGGGAGGTCGTCTCCTCTTGGACCAATCTAAGTTAGTTCGTCTCATCTTTGCTTAATCAATGGGAGTTCGTGTCCTCTTGGACCAAACAAAGGTAGTTCGTCTCTTCTTGGACCAATCAAAGTGAGTTCGTCTCATCTTTGCCCAATCTAAGGGAGTTCGTCTCCTCTTGGACCAATCAAACGTACTTCGTCTCCTCTTGCACCAATCAAACGGAGTTCGTCTCCTCTTGGGCCTATCTAAGTTTGTTCGTCCAATCTTTGCTTAATCAAAGGGAGTTCGTCTCCTCTTGGACCAATCTAACGGAGTTCGTCTCCTCTTGGACAAATCAAAGGGATTCGTCTCCTCGTTGACCAAACTAAGGGAGTTCGTCTCCTCTTGGACCAAACAAAGGGAGTTCGTCTCCTCTTGGACCAAACAAAGGAAGTTCGTCTCCTCTTGGACTAACCTAAGGGTGTTCGTCTCCTCTTAGACCAGTATAAGGGAGGTCGTCTCCTCTTGGACCAATCTAAGTTAGTTCGTCTCATCTTTGCTTTATCAATGGGAGTTCGTGTCCCCTTGGACCAAACAAAGAGAGTTCGTCTCTTCTTGGACCAATCAAAGTGAGTTCGTCTCATCTTTGCTCAATCTAAGGGTGTTCGTCTTCTCTTGGACCAATGAAACGGAGTTCGTCTCCTCTTGCACTAATCAAACGGAGTTCGTCTCCTCTTGGACCAATCTAAGGGAGTTCGTCTCCTCTTGGACCAATCTAACGAAGTTCGTCTCCTCTTGGACCAATCTAACGGAGTTCGTCTCTTCTTGGACCAATCTAACGGAGTTCGTCTCCTCTTGGACGAATCAAAGGGATTCGTCTCCTCATTGACCAATCTATGGGAGTTCGTCTCCTCTTGGACCAAACAAAGGGAGTTCATCTCCTCTTGGACCAATCTAAGGGTGTTCGTCTCCTCTTAGACCAATATAAGGGAGGTCGTCTCCTCTTGGACCAATCTAAATTAGTTCGTCTCATCTTTGTTTAATCAATGGGAGTTCTTGTCCCCTTGGACCAAACAAAGGCAGTTTGCCTCCTCTTGGACCAATCAAAGTCAGTTCGTCTTCACTTTGCTCAATTTAAGGGAGTTCGTCTCCTCTTGGACCAATCAAACGGAGTTCGTCTCCTCTTGGACCAATCAAACGGAGTTCGTCCCCTCTTGGACCAATCTAAGGGAGTTCGTCTCCTCTTGGACCAATCTAAGGGAGTTCGTCTCCTCTTGGACCAAACAAAGGGAGTTCGTCTCCTCTTGGTCCAATCTAAGGGTGTTCGTCTCCTCTTAGACCAATATAAAGGAGTTCGTCTCCTCTTGGACCAATCTAAGTTAGTTCGGCTCATCTTTGCTTAATCAATGGTAGTTCGTGTCTTCTTGGACCGAGCTAAGGGAGTTCATCTCCTTTTGGGCCTATCTAAGTTTATTCGTCCAATCTTTGCTTAATCAAAGGGAGTTCGTCTCCTCTTGGACCAATCTAACGGAGTTCGTCTCCTCTTGGACGAATCAAAGGGATTCGTCTCCTCATTGACCAATCTAAGGGAGTTCGTCTCCTCTTAGACCAATATAAGGGAGGTCGTCTCCTCTTGGACCAATCTAAGTTAGTTCGTCTCATCTTTGCTTAATCAATGGGAGTTCGTGTCCTCTTGGACCAAACAAAGGTAGTTCGTCTCTTCTTGGACCAATCAAAGTGAGTTCGTCTCATCTTTGCCCAATCTAAGGGAGTTCGTCTCCTCTTGGACCAATCAAACGTACTTCGTCTCCTCTTGCACCAATCAAACGGAGTTCGTCTCCTCTTGGACCGATCTAAGGAAGTTCGTCTCCTCTTGGACCAATCTAACGGAGTTCGTCTCCACTTGGACCAAACAAAGGGAGTTCGTCTCCTCTTGGTCCAATCTAAGGGTGTTCGTCTCCTCTTAGACCAATATAAAGGAGGTCGTCTCCTCTTGGACCAATCTAAGTTAGTTCGGCTCATCTTTGCTTAATCAATGGTAGTTCGTGTCTTCTTGGACCGAGCTAAGGGAGTTCATCTCCTTTTGGGCCTATCTAAGTTTATTCGTCCAATCTTTGCTTAATCAAAGGGAGTTCGTCTCCTCTTGGACCAATCTAACGGAGTTCGTCTCCTCTTGGACGAATCAAAGGGATTCGTCTCCTCATTGACCAATCTAAGGGAGTTCGTCTCCTCTTAGACCAATATAAGGGAGGTCGTCTCCTCTTGGACCAATCTAAGTTAGTTCGTCTCATCTTTGCTTAATCAATGGGAGTTCGTGTCCTCTTGGACCAAACAAAGGTAGTTCGTCTCTTCTTGGACCAATCAAAGTGAGTTCGTCTCATCTTTGCCCAATCTAAGGGAGTTCGTCTCCTCTTGGACCAATCAAACGTACTTCGTCTCCTCTTGCACCAATCAAACGGAGTTCGTCTCCTCTTGGGCCTATCTAAGTTTGTTCGTCCAATCTTTGCTTAATCAAAGGGAGTTCGTCTCCTCTTGGACCAATCTAACGGAGTTCGTCTCCTCTTGGACAAATCAAAGGGATTCGTCTCCTCGTTGACCAAACTAAGGGAGTTCGTCTCCTCTTGGACCAAACAAAGGGAGTTCGTCTCCTCTTGGACCAAACAAAGGAAGTTCGTCTCCTCTTGGACTAACCTAAGGGTGTTCGTCTCCTCTTAGACCAGTATAAGGGAGGTCGTCTCCTCTTGGACCAATCTAAGTTAGTTCGTCTCATCTTTGCTTTATCAATGGGAGTTCGTGTCCCCTTGGACCAAACAAAGAGAGTTCGTCTCTTCTTGGACCAATCAAAGTGAGTTCGTCTCATCTTTGCTCAATCTAAGGGTGTTCGTCTTCTCTTGGACCAATGAAACGGAGTTCGTCTCCTCTTGCACTAATCAAACGGAGTTCGTCTCCTCTTGGACCAATCTAAGGGAGTTCGTCTCCTCTTGGACCAATCTAACGAAGTTCGTCTCCTCTTGGACCAATCTAACGGAGTTCGTCTCTTCTTGGACCAATCTAACGGAGTTCGTCTCCTCTTGGACGAATCAAAGGGATTCGTCTCCTCATTGACCAATCTATGGGAGTTCGTCTCCTCTTGGACCAAACAAAGGGAGTTCATCTCCTCTTGGACCAATCTAAGGGTGTTCGTCTCCTCTTAGACCAATATAAGGGAGGTCGTCTCCTCTTGGACCAATCTAAATTAGTTCGTCTCATCTTTGTTTAATCAA
The DNA here is from genome assembly GCA_030064385.1 of Melaleuca quinquenervia. Classification (NCBI taxonomy): domain Eukaryota; kingdom Viridiplantae; phylum Streptophyta; class Magnoliopsida; order Myrtales; family Myrtaceae; genus Melaleuca; species Melaleuca quinquenervia. The sequence goes on from JAPVXF010000030.1 coordinate 159,490, forward strand.
TGGGAGTTCTTGTCCCCTTGGACCAAACAAAGGCAGTTTGCCTCCTCTTGGACCAATCAAAGTCAGTTCGTCTTCACTTTGCTCAATTTAAGGGAGTTCGTCTCCTCTTGGACCAATCAAACGGAGTTCGTCTCCTCTTGGACCAATCAAACGGAGTTCGTCCCCTCTTGGACCAATCTAAGGGAGTTCGTCTCCTCTTGGACCAATCTAAGGGAGTTCGTCTCCTCTTGGACCAAACAAAGGGAGTTCGTCTCCTCTTGGTCCAATCTAAGGGTGTTCGTCTCCTCTTAGACCAATATAAAGGAGTTCGTCTCCTCTTGGACCAATCTAAGTTAGTTCGGCTCATCTTTGCTTAATCAATGGTAGTTCGTGTCTTCTTGGACCGAGCTAAGGGAGTTCATCTCCTTTTGGGCCTATCTAAGTTTATTCGTCCAATCTTTGCTTAATCAAAGGGAGTTCGTCTCCTCTTGGACCAATCTAACGGAGTTCGTCTCCTCTTGGACGAATCAAAGGGATTCGTCTCCTCATTGACCAATCTAAGGGAGTTCGTCTCCTCTTAGACCAATATAAGGGAGGTCGTCTCCTCTTGGACCAATCTAAGTTAGTTCGTCTCATCTTTGCTTAATCAATGGGAGTTCGTGTCCTCTTGGACCAAACAAAGGTAGTTCGTCTCTTCTTGGACCAATCAAAGTGAGTTCGTCTCATCTTTGCCCAATCTAAGGGAGTTCGTCTCCTCTTGGACCAATCAAACGTACTTCGTCTCCTCTTGCACCAATCAAACGGAGTTCGTCTCCTCTTGGACCGATCTAAGGAAGTTCGTCTCCTCTTGGACCAATCTAACGGAGTTCGTCTCCACTTGGACCAAACAAAGGGAGTTCGTCTCCTCTTGGTCCAATCTAAGGGTGTTCGTCTCCTCTTAGACCAATATAAAGGAGGTCGTCTCCTCTTGGACCAATCTAAGTTAGTTCGTCTCATCTTTGCTTAATCAATGGAAGTTCGTGTCTTCTTGGACCGAGCTAAGGGAGTTCATCTCCTTTTGGGCCTATCTAAGTTTATTCGTCCAATCTTTGCTTAATCAAAGGGAGTTCGTCTCCTCTTGGACCAATCTAACGGAGTTCGTCTCCTCTTGGACGAATCAAAGGGATTCGTCTCCTTATTGACCAATCTAAGGGAGTTCATCTCCTCTTTGGACCAAACAAAGGGAGTTCGCCTCCTTTTGGACCAATCTAAGGGTGTTCGTCTCCTCTTAGACCAATATATGGGAGGTAGTCTCCTCTTGGACCAATCTAAGTTAGTTCGTCTCATCTTTGCTTAATCAATGGGAGTTCGTGTCCTCTTGGACCAAACAAAGGGAGTTCGTCTCTTCATGGACCAATCAAAGTGAGTTCGTCTCATCTTTGCTCAATCTATGGGAGTTCGTCTCCTCTTGGACCAATCAAACGGAGTTCGTCTCCTCTTGCACCAATCAAACGGAGTTCGTCTCCTCTTGGACGAATCTAAGGGAGTTCGTCTCCTCTTGGACCAATCTAATGGAGTTCGTCTCCTCTTGGACCAATCTAACGGATTTCGTCTCCTCTTGGACGAATCAAAGGGATTCGTCTCCTCAGTGACCAATCTAAGGAAGTTCGTCTCCTCTTGGACCAATCTATGGGTGTTCGCCTCCTCTTAGACCAATATAAGGGAGGTCGTCTCCTCTTGGGCCTATCTAAGTTTGTTCGTCCAATCTTTGCTTAATCAAAGGGAGTTCATCTCCTCTTGGACCAATCTAACGGAGTTCGTCTCCTCTTGGACAAATCAAAGGGATTCGTCTCCTCGTTGACCAAACTAAGGGAGTTCGTCTCCTCTTGGACCAAACAAAGGGAGTTCATCTCCTCTTGGACCAAACAAAGGGAGTTCGTCTCCTCTTGGACTAACCTAAGGGTGTTCGTCTCCTCTTAGACCAGTATAAGGGAGGTCGTCTCCTCTTGGACCATTCTAAGTTAGTTCGTCTCATCTTTGCTTTATCAATGGGAGTTCGTGTCCCCTTGGACCAAACAAAGAGAGTTCGTCTCTTCTTGGACCAATCAAAGTGAGTTCGTCTCATCTTTGCTCAATCTAAGGGTGTTCGTCTCCTCTTGGACCAATGAAACGGAGTTCGTCTCCTCTTGCACTAATCAAACGGAGTTCGTCTCCTCTTGGACCAATCTAAGGGAGTTCGTCTCCTCTTGGACCAATCTAACGAAGTTCGTCTCCTCTTGGACCAATCTAACGGATTTCGTCTCCTCTTGGACGAATCAAAGGGATTCGTCTCCTCATTGACCAATCTAAGGAAGTTCGTCTCCTCTTGGACCAATCTAAGGGTGTTCGCCTCCTCTTGGACCAATATAAGGGAGGTCGTCTCCTCTTGGGCCTATCTAAGTTTGTTCGTCCAATCTTTGCTTAATCAAAGGGAGTTCATCTCCTCTTGGACCATTCGAATAGAGTTCATCTCCTCTTGGACCTATCAAAGGGAGTTCGTCTCCTCTTGGACCAATCGAAGGGAGTTCGTCTCCTCTTTAACCGATCTAAGGGAGTTCGTCTCCTCTTGGACCGATTTAAGGGAGTTCGTCTCCTCTTGGGCCTATCTAAGTTTGTTCGTCCAATCTTTGCTTAATCAAAGGGAGTTCGTCTCCTCTTGGACCAATCTAACGGAGTTCGTCTCCTCTTGGACAAATCAAAGGGATTCGTCTCCTCGTTGACCAAACTAAGGGAGTTCGTCTCCTCTTGGACCAAACAAAGGGAGTTCGTCTCCTCTTGGACCAAACAAAGGAAGTTCGTCTCCTCTTGGACTAACCTAAGGGTGTTCGTCTCCTCTTAGACCAGTATAAGGGAGGTCGTCTCCTCTTGGACCAATCTAAGTTAGTTCGTCTCATCTTTGCTTTATCAATGGGAGTTCGTGTCCCCTTGGACCAAACAAAGAGAGTTCGTCTCTTCTTGGACCAATCAAAGTGAGTTCGTCTCATCTTTGCTCAATCTAAGGGTGTTCGTCTTCTCTTGGACCAATGAAACGGAGTTCGTCTCCTCTTGCACTAATCAAACGGAGTTCGTCTCCTCTTGGACAAATCTAAGGGAGTTCGTCTCCTCTTGGACCAATCTAATGAAGTTCGTCTCCTCTTGGACCAATCTAACGGAGTTCGTCTCTTCTTGGACCAATCTAACGGAGTTCGTCTCCTCTTGGACGAATCAAAGGGATTCGTCTCCTCATTGACCAATCTATGGGAGTTCGTCTCCTCTTGGACCAAACAAAGGGAGTTCATCTCCTCTTGGACCAATCTAAGGGTGTTCGTCACCTCTTAGACCAATATAAGGGAGGTCGTCTCCTCTTGGACCAATCTAAATTAGTTCGTCTCATCTTTGTTTAATCAATGGGAGTTCATGTCCCCTTGGAGCAAACAAAGGCAGTTTGCCTCCTCTTGGACCAATCAAAGTCAGTTCGTCTTCACTTTGCTCAATCTAAGGGAGTTCGTCTCCTCTTGGACCAATCAAACGGAGTTCGTCTCCTCTTGGACCAATCTAAGGGAGTTCGTCTCCCCTTGGACCAATCTAAGGGAGTTCGTCTCCTCTTGCACCAAACAAAGGGAGTTCATCTCCTCTTGGTCCAATCTAAGGGTGTTCGTCTCCTCTTAGACCAATATAAGGGAGGTCGTCTCCTCTTGGACCAATCTAAGTTAGTTCGGCTCATCTTTGCTTAATCATTGGGAGTTCGTGTCTTCTTGGACCGAGCTAAGGGAGTTCATCTCCTTTTGGGCCTATCTAAGTTTATTCGTCCAATCTTTGCTTAATCAAAGGGAGTTCGTCTCCTCTTGGACCAATCTAACGGAGTTCGTCTCCTCTTGGACGAATCAAAGGGATTCGTCACCTCATTGACCAATCTAAGGGAGTTCATCTCCTCTTAGACCAAACAAATGGAGTTCGTCTCCTCTTGGACCAATCTAAGGGTGTTCGTCTCCTCTTGGACCAAACAAAGGGAGTTCGTCTCCTCTTGGACCAAACAAAGGGTGTTCGTCTCCTCTTAGACCAATATAAGAGAGGTCGTCTCCTCTTGGACCAATCTAAGTTAGTTCGTCTCATCTTTGCTTAATCAATGGGAGTTCGTGTCCTCTTGGACCAAACAAAGAGAGTTCGTCTCCTCTTGGACCAATCAAAGTGAGTTCGTCTCATCTTTCCTCAATCTAAGGGAGTTCGTCTCCTCTTGGACCAACCAAACGGAGTTCCTCTACTCTTGCACCAATCAAACGGAGTTCGTCTCCTCTTGGACCAATCTAAGGGAGTTCGTCTCCTCTTGGACCAATCTAAGGGACTTCGTCTCCTCTTGGACCAATCGAAGGGAGTTCGTCTCCTCTTGGACCGATCTAAAGGAGTTCGTCTCCTCTTGGGCCTATCTAAGTTTGTTCGTCCAATCTTTGCTGAATCAAAGGGAGTTCGTCTCCTCTTGGACCAATCTAACGGAGTTCGTCTCCTCTTGGACGAATCAACGGGATTCGTCTCCTCATTGACCAATCTAAGGGAGTTCGTCTCCACTTGGACCAAACAAAGGGAGTTCGTCTCCTCTTGGACCAATCTAAGGGTGTTCGTCTCCTCTTTGACCAATATAAGGGAGGTCGTCTCCTCTTGGACCAATCTAAGTTAGTTCGTCTCATCTTTGCTTAATCAATAGGAGTTCGTGTCCCCTTGGACCAAACAAAGGGAGTTCGCCTCCTCTTGGACCAATCAAAGTGAGTTCATCTCATCTTTGCTCGATCTAAGGGAGTTCGTCTCCACTTGGACCAATCAAACGGAGTTCGTCTCCTCTTGGACCAATCTAAGGGAGTTCGTCTCCTCTTGGACCAATCTAAGGGAGTTCGTCTCCTCTTGGACCAAACAAAGGGAGTTCGTCTCCTCTTGGTCCAATCTAAGGGTGTTCGTGTCCTCTTAGACAAATATAAGGGAGGTCGTCTCCTCTTGGACCAATCTAAGTTAGTTCGTCTCATCTTTGCTTAATCAATGGGAGTTCGTGTCTTCTTGGACCGAGCTAAGGGAGTTCATCTCCCTTTGGGCCTATCTAAGTTTATTCGTCCAATCTTTGCTTAATCAAAGGGAGTTCGTCTCCTCTTAGACCAATCTAACGGAGTTCGTCTCCTCTTGGACGAATCAAAGGGAGTCGTCTCCTCATTGACCAATCTAAGGGAGTTCATCTCCTCTTGGACCAAACAAAGGGAGTTCGTCTCCTCTTGGACCAATCTAAGGGTGTTCGTCTCCTCTTAGACCAATATAAGGGAGGTCGTCTCCTCTTGGACCAATCTAAGTTAGTTCGTCTCATCTTTGCTTAATCATTGGGAGTTCGTGTCTTCTTGGACCGAGCCAGGGGAGTTCATCTCCCTTTGGGCCTATCTAAGTTTATTCGTCCAATCTTTGCTTAATCAAAGGGAGTTCGTCTCCTCTTAGACCAATCTAAGGGAGTTCGTCTCCTCTTGGACAAATCAAAGGGATTCGTCTCCTCGTTGACCAAACTAAGGGAGTTCGTCTCCTCCTGGACCAAACAAAGGGAGTTCGTCTCCTCTTGGACCAACCTAAGGGTGTTCGTCTCCTCTTAGACCAATATAAGGGAGGTCGTCTCCTCTTGGACCAATCTAAGTTAGTTCGTCTCATCTTTGCTTAATCAATGGGAGTTCGTGTCCTCTTGGACCAAACAAAGGGAGTTCGTCTCTTCTTGGACCAATCAAAGTGAGTTCGTCTCATCTTTGCTCAATCTAAGGGAGTTCATCTCCTCTTGGACCAATCAAACGGAGTTCGTCTCCTCTTGCACTAATCAAATGGAGTTCGTCTCCTCTTGGACCAATCTAAGGTAGTTCGTCTCCTCTTGGACCAATCTAAGGGAGTTCGTCTCCTCTTGGACCAATCTAACGGAGTTCGTCTCTTCTTGGACCAATCTAACGGAGTTCGTCTCGTCTTGGACGAATCAAAGGGATTCGTCTCCTCATTGACCAATCTATGGGAGTTCGTCTCCTCTTGGACCAAACAATGGGAGTTCATCTCCTCTTGGACCAATCTAAGGGTGTTCGTCTCCTCTTAGACCAATATAAGGGAGGTCGTCTCCTCTTGGACCAATCTAAATTAGTTCGTCTCATCTTTGTTTAATCAATGGGAGTTCGTGTCCCCTTGGACCAAACAAAGGGAGTTCGCCTCCTCTAGGACCAATCAAAGTGAGTTCGTCTCATCTTTGCTCAATCTAAGGGAGTTCGTCTCCTCTTGGACCAATCAAACGGAGTTCGTCTCCTCTTGCACCAATCAAACGGAGTTTGTCCCCTCTTGGACCAATCTAATGGAGTTCGTCTCCTCTTGGACCAATCTAAGGGAGTTCGTCTCCTCTTGGTCCAATCTAAGGGTGTTCGTCTCCTCTTAGACCAATATAAAGGAGGTCGTCTCCTCTTGGACCAATCTAAGTTAGTTCGGCTCATCTTTGCTTAATCAATGGTAGTTCGTGTCTTCTTGGACCGAGCTAAGCGAGTTCATCTCCTTTTGGGCCTATCTAAGTTTATTCGTCCAATCTTTGCTTAATCAAAGGAAGTACGTCTCCTCTTGGACCAATCTAACGGAGTTCGTCTCCTCTTGGACGAATCAAAGGGATTCGTCTCCTCATTGACCAATCTAAGGGAGTTCGTCTCCTCTTAGACCAATATGAGGGAGGTCGTCTCCTCTTGGACCAATCTAAGTTAGTTCGTCTCATCTTTGCTTAATCAATGGGAGTTCATGTCCTCTTGGACCAAACAAAGGGAGTTCGTCTCTTCTTGGACCAATCAAAGTGAGTTCGTCTCATCTTTGCTCAATCTAAGGGAGTTCGTCTCCTCTTGGACCAATCAAACAGAGTTCGTCTCCTCTTGCACCAATCAAACGGAGTTCGTCTCCTCTTGGACCGATCTAAGAGAGTTCGTCTCCTCTTGGGCCGATCTAAGTTTGTTCGTCCAATATTTGCTTAATCAAAGGGAGTTCGTCTCCTCTTGGACCAATCTAACGTAGTTCGTCTCCTCTTGGACAAATCAAAGGGATTCGTCTCCTCGTTGACCAAACTAAGGGAGTTCGTCTCCTCCTGGACCAAACAAAGGGAGTTCGTCTCCTCTTGGACCAACCTAAGGGTGTTCGTCTCCTCTTAGACCAATATAAGGGAGGTCGTCTCCTCTTGGACCAATCTAAGTTAGTTCGTCTCATCTTTGCTTAATCAATGGGAGTTCGTGTCCCCTTGGACCAAACAAAGGGAGTTCGTCTCTTCTTGCACCAATCAAAGTGAGTTCGTCTCATCTTTGCTCAATCTAAGGGAGTTCGTCTCCTCTTGGACCAATCAAACGGAGTTCGTCTCCTCTTGCACCAATCAAACGGAGTTCATCTCCTCTTGGACCAATCTAAGGGAGTTCGTCCCCTCTTGGACCATTCTAACGGAGTTCGTCTCCTCTTGGACCAATCTAACGGATTTCGTCTCCTCTTGGACGAATCAAAGGGATTCGTCTCCTCATTGACAAATCTAAGGAAGTTCGTCTCCTCTTGGACCAAACAAAGGGAGTTCGTCTCCTCTTGGACCAATCTAAGGGTGTTCGCCTCCTCTTAGACAATATAAGGGAGGTCGTCTCCTCTTGGACCATTCGAACAGAGTTCATCTCCTCTTGGACCTATCAAAGGGAGTTCGTGTCTTCTTGGACCAATCGAAGGGAGTTCGTCTCCTCTTTAACCGATCTAAGGGAGTTCGTCTCCTCTTGGACCGATCTAAGGGAGTTCGTCTCCTCTCGGGCCTATCTAAGTTTGTTCGTCCAATCTTTGCTTAATCAAAGGGAGTTCGTCTCCTCTTGGACCAATCTAACGGAGTTCGTCTCCTCTCGGACAAATCAAAGGGATTCGTCTCCTCGTTGACCAAACTAAGGGAGTTCGTCTCCTCTTGGACCAAACAAAGGGAGTTCGTCTCCTCTTGGACCAAACAAAGGGAGTTCGTCTCCTCTTGGACTAACCTAAGGGTGTTCGTCTCCTCTTAGACCAGTATAAGGGAGGTCGTCTCCTCTTGGACCAATCTAAGTTAGTTCGTCTCATCTTTGCTTAATCAATGGGTGTTCGTGTCCCCTTGGACCAAACAAAGAGAGTTCGTCTCTTCTTGGACCAATCAAAGTGAGTTCGTCTCATCTTTGCTCAATCTAAGGGAGTTCGTCTCCTCTTGGACCAATGAAACGGAGTTCGTCTCCTCTTGCACTAATCAAACGGAGTTCGTCTCCTCTTGGACCAATCTAAGGGAGTTCGTCTCCTCTTGGACCAATCTAAGGGAGTTCGTCTCCTCTTGGACCAATCTAAGGGAGTTCGTCTCCTCTTGGACCCATCTAACGGAGTTCCTCTCTTCTTGGACCAATCTAACGGAGTTCGTCTCCTCTTGGACGAATCAAAGGGATTCGTTTCCTCATTGACGAATCTATGGGAGTTCGTCTCCTCTTGGACCAAACAAAGGGAGTTCATCTCCTCTTGGACCAATCTAAGGGTGTTCGTCTCCTCTTAGACTAATATAAGGGAGGTCGTCTCCTCTTGGACCAATCTAAATTAGTTCGTCTCATCTTTGTTTAATCAATGGGAGTTCATGTCCCCTTGGACCAAACAAAGGGAGTTTGCTCCTCTTGGACCAATCAAAGTGAGTTCGTCTTCACTTTGCTCAATCTAAGGGAGTTCGTCTCCTCTTGGACCAATCAAACGGAGTTCGTCTCCTGTTGGACCAATCTAAGGGAGTTCGTCTCCTCATGGACCAATCTAAGGGAGTTCGTCTCCTCTTGCACCAAACAAAGGGAGTTCATCTCCTCTTGGTCCAATCTAAGGGTGTTCGTCTCCTCTTAGACCAATATAAGGGAGGTCGTCTCCTCTTGGACCAATCTAAATTAGTTCGTCTCATCTTTGTTTAATCAATGGGAGTTCATGTCCCCTTGGACCAAACAAAGGGAGTTTGCCTCCTCTTGGACCAATCAAAGTGAGTTCGTCTTCACTTTGCTCAATCTAAGGGAGTTCGTCTCCTCATGGACCAATCTAAGGGAGTTCGTCTCCTCTTGCACCAAACAAAGGGAGTTCATCTCCTCTTGGTCCAATCTAAGGGTGTTCGTCTCCTCTTAGACCAATATAAGGGAGGTCGTCTCCTCTTGGACCAATCTAAGTTAGTTCGGCTCATCTTTGCTTAATCATTGGGAGTTCGTGTCTTCTTGGACCGAGCTAAGGGAGTTCATCTCCTTTTGGGCCTATCTAAGTTTATTCGTCCAATCTTTGCTTAATCAAAGGGAGTTCGTCTCCTCTTGGACCAATCTAACGGAGTTCGTCTCCTCTTGGACGAATCAAAGGGATTCGTCTCCTCATTGACCAATCTAAGGGAGTTCATCTCCTCTTAGACCAAACAAATGGAGTTCGTCTCCTCTTGGACCAATCTAAGGGTGTTCGTCTCCTCTTGGACCAAACAAAGGGTGTTCGTCTCCTCTTAGACCAATATAAGAGAGGTCGTCTCCTCTTGGACCAATCTAAGTTAGTTCGTCTCATCTTTGCTTAATCAATGGGAGTTCGTGTCCTCTTGGACCAAACAAAGAGAGTTCGTCTCCTCTTGGACCAATCAAAGTGAGTTCGTCTCATCTTTCCTCAATCTAAGGGAGTTCGTCTCCTCTTAGACCAACCAAATGGAGTTCCTCTCCTCTTGCACCAATCAAACGGAGTTCGTCTCCTCTTGGACCAATCTAACGGAGTTCGTCTCCTCTTGGACCAATCTAAGGGAGTTCGTCTCCTCTTGGACCAATCGAAGGGAGTTCGTCTCCTCTTGGACCGATCTAAAGGAGTTCGTCTCCTCTTGGGCCTATCTAAGTTTGTTCGTCCAATCTTTGCTTAATCAAAGGGAGTTCGTCTCCTCTTGGACCAATCTAATGGAGTTCGTCTCCTCTTGGACAAATCAACGGGATTCGTCTCCTCATTGACCAATCTAGGGGAGTTCGTCTCCTGTTGGACCAAACAAAGGGAGTTCGTCTCCTCTTGGACCAATCTAAGGGTGTTCGTCTCCTCTTAGACCAATATAAGGGAGGTCGTCTCCTCTTGGACCAATCTAAGTTAGTTCGTCTCATCTTTGCTTAATCAATAGGAGTTCGTGTCCCCTTGGACCAAACAAAGGGAGTTCGTCTCTTCTTCGACCAATCAAAGAGAGTTCGTCTCATCTTTGCTCAATCTAAGGGAGTTCGTCTCCTCTTGGACCAATCAAACGGAGTTCGTCTCCTCTTGCACTAATCAAACGGAGTTCGTCTCCTCTTGGACCAATCTAAGGGAGTTCGTCTCCTCTTGGACCAAACAAAGGGAGTTCGTCTACTCTTGGTCCAATCTAAGGGTGTTCGTGTCCTCTTAGACCAATATAAGGGAGGTCGTCTCCTCTTGGACCAATCTAAGTTAGTTCGTCTCATCTTTGCTTCATCAATGGGAGTTCGTGTCTTCTTGGACCGAGCTAAGGGAGTTCATCTCCCTTTGGGCCTGTCTAAGTTTATTCGTCCAATCTTTGCTTAATCAAAGGGAGTTCGTCTCCTCTTGGACCAATCTAATGGAGTTCGTCTCCTCTTGGACGAATCAAAGGGAGTCGTCTCCTCATTGACCAATCTAAGGGAGTTCATCTCCTCTTGGACCAAACAAAGGGAGTTCGTCTCCTCTTGGACCAATCTAAGGGTGTTCGTCTCCTCTTAGACCATTATAAGGGAGGTCGTCTCCTCTTGGACCAATCTAAGTTAGTTCGTCTCAACTTTGCTTAATCAATGGGAGTTCGTGTCCTCTTGGACCAAACAAAGGGAGTTCGTCTCTTCTTGGACCAATCAAAGTGAGTTCGTCTCATCTTTGCTCAATCTAAGGGAGTTCGTCTCCTCTTGGACCAATCTAAGGGAGTTCGTCTCCTCTTGCACTAATCAAACGGAGTTCGTCTCCTCTTGGACCAATCTAAGGGAGTTCGTCTCCTCTTGGACCAATCTAAGGGAGTTCGTCTCCTCTTGGACCAATCTAACGGAGTTCGTCTCTTCTTGGACCAATCTAACGGAGTTCGTCTCCTCTTGGACGAATCAAAGGGATTCGTCTCCTCATTGACCAATCTATGGGAGTTCGTCTCCTCTTGGACCAAACAAAGGGAGTTCATCTCCTCTTGGACCAATCTAAGGGTGTTCGTCTCCTCTTAGACCAATATAAGGGAGGTCGTCTCCTCTTGGACCAATCTAAGTTAGTTCGTCTCATCTTTGTTTAATCAATGGGAGTTCGTGTCCCCTTGGACCAAACAAAGGGAGTTCGTCTCCACTTGGACCAATCTAAGGGAGTTCGTCTCCTCTTAGACCAATAAAAAGGAGGTCGTCTCCTCTTGGACCAATCTAAGTTAGTTCGGCTCATCTTTGCTGAATCATTGGGAGTTCGTGTCTTCTTCGACCGAGCTAAGGGAGTTCATCTCCTTTTGGGCCTATCTAAGTTTATTCGTCCAATCTTTGCTTAATCAAAGGGAGTTCGTCTCCTCTTGGACCAATCTAACGGAGTTCGTCTCCTCTTGGACGAATCAAAGGGATTCGTCTCCTCATTGACCAATCTAAGGGAGTTCGTCTCCTCTTACACCAATATAAGGGAGGTCGTCTCCTCTTGGACCAATCTAAGTTAGTTCGTCTCATCTTTGCTTAATCAATGGGAGTTCGTGTCCTCTTGGACCAAACAAAGGGAGTTCGTCTCTTCTTGGACCAATCAAAGTGAGTTCGTCTCATCTTTGCTCAATCTAAGGGAGTTGGTCTCCTCTTGGACCAATCAAACGGAGTTCGTCTCCTCTTCCACCAATCAAACGGAGTTCGTCTCCTCTTGGACCAATCTAAGGAAGTTCGTCTCCTCTTGGACCAATCTAAGGGAGTTCGTCTCCTCTTGGACCAATCTAACGGAGTTCGTCTCTTATTGGACCAATCTAACGGAATTCTTCTCCTCTTGGACGAATCAAAGGGATTCGTCTCCTCATTGACCAATCTAAGGGAGTTCGTCTCCTCTTGGACCAAACAAATGGAGTTCGTCTCCTCTTGGACCAATCTAAGGGAGTTCGTCTCCTCTTAGACCAATATAAGGGAGGTCGTCTCCTCTTGGGCCTATCTAAGTTTGTTCGTCCTGTCTTTGCTTAATCAAAGGGAGTTCGTCTCCTCTTGGACCATTCGAACAGAGTTCATCTCCTCTTGGACCTATCAAAGGGAGTTCGTCTCCTCTTGGACCAATCGAAGGGAGTTCGTCTCCTCTTGGACCGATCTAAGGGAGTTCGTCTCCTCTTTGGACTATCTAAGTTTGTTCGTCCAATATTTGCTTAATCAAAGGGAGTTCGTCTCCTCTTGGACCAATCTAACGTAGTTCGTCTCCTCTTGGACAAATCAAAGGGATTCGTGTCCTCGTTGACGAAACTAAGGGAGTTCGTCTCCTCTTGGACCAAACAAAGGGAGTTCGTCTCCTCTTGGACCAACCTAAGGGTGTTCGTCTCCTCTTAGACCAATATAAGGGAGGTCGTCTCCTCTTGGACCAATCTAAGTTAGTTCGTCTCATCTTTGCTTAATCAATGGGAGTTCGTGTCCCCTTGGACCAAACAAAGGGAGTTCGTCTCTTCTAGGACCAATCAAAGTGAGTTCGTCTCATCTTTGCTCAATCTAAGGGAGTTCGACTCCTCTTGGACCAATCAAACGGAGTTCGTCTCCTCTTGCACTAATCAAACGGAGTTCGTCTCCTCTTGGACCAATCTAAGGGAGTTCGTCTCCTCTTGGACCAATCTAAGGGAGTTCGTCTCCTCTTGGACCAATCTAACGGAGTTCGTCTCTTATTGGACCAATCTAACGGAATTCTTCTCCTCTTGGACGAATCAAAGGGATTCGACTCCTCATTGACCAATCTAAGGGAGTTCGTCTCCTCTTGGACCAATCTAAGGGAGTTCGTCTCCTCTTGGACCAATCTAACGGAGTTCGTCTCTTCTTGGACCAATCTAACGGAGTTCGTCTCCTCTTGGACGAATCAAAGGGATTCGTCTCCTCATTGACCAATCTATGGGAGTTCGTCTCCTCTTGGACCAAACAAAGGGAGTTCATCTCCTCTTGGACCAATCTAAGGGTGTTCGTCTCCTCTTAGACCAATATAAGGGAGGTCATCTCCTCTTGGACCAATCTAAATTAGTTCGTCTCATCTTTGTTTAATCAATGGGAGTTCGTGTCCCCTTGGACCAAACAAAGGGAGTTCGTCTCCACTTGGACCAATCTAAGGGAGTTCGTCTCCTCTTAGACCAATAAAAAGGAGGTCGTCTCCTCTTGGACCAATCTAAGTTAGTTCGGCTCATCTTTGCTGAATCATTGGGAGTTCGTGTCTTCTTCGACCGAGCTAAGGGAGTTCATCTCCTTTTGGGCCTATCTAAGTTTATTCGTCCAATCTTTGCTTAATCAAAGGGAGTTCGTCTCCTCTTGGACCAATCTAACGGAGTTCGTCTCCTCTTGGACGGATCAAAGGGATTCGTCTCCTCATTGACCAATCTAAGGGAGTTCGTCTCCTCTTACACCAATATAAGGGAGGTCGTCTCCTCTTGGACCAATCTAAGTTAGTTCGTCTCATCTTTGCTTAATCAATGGGAGTTCGTGTCCTCTTGGACCAAACAAAGGGAGTTCGTCTCTTCTTGGACCAATCAAAGTGAGTTCGTCTCATCTTTGCTCAATCTAAGGGAGTTCGTCTCCTCTTGGACCAATCAAACGGAGTTCGTCTCCTCTTCCACCAATCAAACGGAGTTCGTCTCCTCTTTGACCAATCTAAGGAAGTTCGTCTCCTCTTGGACCAATCTAAGGGAGTTCGTCTCCTCTTGGACCAATCTAACGGAGTTCGTCTCTTATTGGACCAATCTAACGGAATTCTTCTCCTCTTGGACGAATCAAAGGGATTCGTCTCCTCATTGACCAATCTAAGGGAGTTCGTCTCCTCTTGGACCAAACAAAGGGAGTTCGTCTCCTCTTGGACCAATCTAAGGGTGTTCGTCTCCTCTTAGACCAATATAAGGGAGGTCGTCTCCTCTTGGGCCTATCTAAGTTTGTTCGTCCTATCTTTGCTGAATCAAAGGGAGTTCGTCTCCTCTTGGACCATTCGAACAGAGTTCATCCCCTCTTGGACCTATCAAAGGGAGTTCGTCTCCTCTTGGACCAATCGAAGGGAGTTCGTCTCCTCTTGGACCGATCTAAGGGAGTTCGTCTCCTCTTTGGACTATCTAAGTTTGTTCGTCCAATATTTGCTTAATCAAAGGGAGTTCGTCTCCTCTTGGACCAATCTAACGTAGTTCGTCTCCTCTTGGACAAATCAAAGGGATTCGTGTCCTCGCTGACGAAACTAAGGGAGTTCGTCTCCTCTTGGACCAAACAAAGGGAGTTCGTCTCCTCTTGGACCAACCTAAGGGTGTTCGTCTCCTCTTAGACCAATATAAGGGAGGTCGTCTCCTCTTGGACCAATCTAAGTTAGTTCGTCTCATCTTTGCTTAATCAATGGGAGTTCGTGTCCCCTTGGACCAAACAAAGGGAGTTCGTCTCTTCTAGGACCAATCAAAGTGAGTTCGTCTCATCTTTGCTCAATCTAAGGGAGTTCGACTCCTCTTGGACCAATCAAACGGAGTTCGTCTCCTCTTGCACTAATCAAACGGAGTTCGTCTCCTCTTGGACCAATCTAAGGGAGTTCGTCTCCTCTTGGACCAATCTAGGGGAGTTCGTCTCCTCTTGGACCAATCTAACGGAGTTCGTCTCTTATTGGACCAATCTAACGGAATTCTTCTCCTCTTGGACGAATCAAAGGGATTCGTCTCCTCATTGACCAATCTAAGGGAGTTCGTCTCCTCTTGGACCAATCTAAGGGAGTTCGTCTCCTCTTGGACCAATCTAACGGAGTTCGTCTCTTCTTGGACCAATCTAACGGAGTTCGTCTCCTCTTGGACGAATCAAAGGGATTCGTCTCCTCATTGACCAATCTATGGGAGTTCGTCTCCTCTTGGACCAAACAAAGGGAGTTCATCTCCTCTTGGACCAATCTAAGGGTGTTCGTCTCCTCTTAGACCAATATAAGGGAGGTCATCTCCTCTTGGACCAATCTAAATTAGTTCGTCTCATCTTTGTTTAATCAATGGGAGTTCGTGTCCCCTTGGACCAAACAAAGGGAGTTCGTCTCCACTTGGACCAATCTAAGGGAGTTCGTCTCCTCTTAGACCAATAAAAAGGAGGTCGTCTCCTCTTGGACCAATCTAAGTTAGTTCGGCTCATCTTTGCTGAATCATTGGGAGTTCGTGTCTTCTTCGACCGAGCTAAGGGAGTTCATCTCCTTTTGGGCCTATCTAAGTTTATTCGTCCAATCTTTGCTTAATCAAAGGGAGTTCGTCTCCTCTTGGACCAATCTAACGGAGTTCGTCTCCTCTTGGACGGATCAAAGGGATTCGTCTCCTCATTGACCAATCTAAGGGAGTTCGTCTCCTCTTACACCAATATAAGGGAGGTCGTCTCCTCTTGGACCAATCTAAGTTAGTTCGTCTCATCTTTGCTTAATCAATGGGAGTTCGTGTCCTCTTGGACCAAACAAAGGGAGTTCGTCTCTTCTTGGACCAATCAAAGTGAGTTCGTCTCATCTTTGCTCAATCTAAGGGAGTTCGTCTCCTCTTGGACCAATCAAACGGAGTTCGTCTCCTCTTCCACCAATCAAACGGAGTTCGTCTCCTCTTTGACCAATCTAAGGAAGTTCGTCTCCTCTTGGACCAATCTAAGGGAGTTCGTCTCCTCTTGGACCAATCTAACGGAGTTCGTCTCTTATTGGACCAATCTAACGGAATTCTTCTCCTCTTGGACGAATCAAAGGGATTCGTCTCCTCATTGACCAATCTAAGGGAGTTCGTCTCCTCTTGGACCAAACAAAGGGAGTTCGTCTCCTCTTGGACCAATCTAAGGGTGTTCGTCTCCTCTTAGACCAATATAAGGGAGGTCGTCTCCTCTTGGGCCTATCTAAGTTTGTTCGTCCTATCTTTGCTTAATCAAAGGGAGTTCGTCTCCTCTTGGACCATTCGAACAGAGTTCATCCCCTCTTGGACCTATCAAAGGGAGTTCGTCTCCTCTTGGACCAATCGAAGGGAGTTCGTCTCCTCTTGGACCGATCTAAGGGAGTTCGTCTCCTCTTTGGACTATCTAAGTTTGTTCGTCCAATATTTGCTTAATCAAAGGGAGTTCGTCTCCTCTTGGACCAATCTAACGTAGTTCGTCTCCTCTTGGACAAATCAAAGGGATTCGTGTCCTCGCTGACGAAACTAAGGGAGTTCGTCTCCTCTTGGACCAAACAAAGGGAGTTCGTCTCCTCTTGGACCAACCTAAGGGTGTTCGTCTCCTCTTAGACCAATATAAGGGAGGTCGTCTCCTCTTGGACCAATCTAAGTTAGTTCGTCTCATCTTTGCTTAATCAATGGGAGTTCGTGTCCCCTTGGACCAAACAAAGGGAGTTCGTCTCTTCTAGGACCAATCAAAGTGAGTTCGTCTCATCTTTGCTCAATCTAAGGGAGTTCGACTCCTCTTGGACCAATCAAACGGAGTTCGTCTCCTCTTGCACTAATCAAACGGAGTTCGTCTCCTCTTGGACCAATCTAAGGGAGTTCGTCTCCTCTTGGACCAATCTAAGGGAGTTCGTCTCCTCTTGGACCAATCTAACGGAGTTCGTCTCTTATTGGACCAATCTAACGGAATTCTTCTCCTCTTGGACGAATCAAAGGGATTCGTCTCCTCATTGACCAATCTAAGGGAGTTCGTCTCCTCTTGGACCAAACAAAGGGAGTTCGTCTCCACTTGGACCAATCTAAGGGTGTTCGTCTCCTCTTAGACCAATATGAGGGAGGTCGTCTCCTCTTGGGCCTATCTAAGTTTGTTCGTCCAATCTTTGCTTAATCAAAGGGAGTTCGTCTCCCCTTGGACCTATCAAAGGGAGTTCGTCTCCTCTTGGACCAATCGAAGGGCGTTCGTCTCCTCTTGGACCGATCTAAGGGAGTTCGTCTCCTCTTGGGCCTATCTAAGTTTGTTCGTCCAATATTTGCTTAATCAAAGGGAGTTCGTCTCCTCTTGGACCAATCTAACGTAGTTCGTCTCGTCTTGGACAAATCAAAGGGATTCGTGTCCTCGTTGACGAAACTAAGGGAGTTCGTCTCCTCTTGGATCAAACAAAGGGAGTTCGTCTCCTCTTGCACCAACCTAAGGGTGTTCGTCTCCTCTTAGACCAATATAAGGGAGGTCGTCTCCTCTTGGACCAATCTAAGTTAGTTCGTCTCATCTTTGCTTAATCAATGGGAGTTCGTGTCCCCTTGGAGCAAACAAAGGGAGTTCGTCTCTTCTTGGACCAATCAAAGTGAGTTCGTCTCATCTTTGCTCAATCTAAGGGAGTTCGTCTCCTCTTGGACCAATCAAACGGAGTTCGTCTCCTCTTGCACTAATCAAACGGAGTTCGTCTCCTCTTGGACCAATCTAAGGGAGTTCGTCTCCTCTTGGACCAATCTAAGGGAGTTCGTCTCCTCTTGGACCAATCAAACGGAGTTCGTCTCCTCTTGCACCAATCAAACGGAGTTCGTCTCCTCTTGGACCAATCTAAGGGAGTTCGTCTCCTCTTGGACCAATCTAAGGGAGTTCGTCTCCTCTTGGACCAAACAAAGGGAGTTCGTCTCCTCTTGGTCCAATCTAAGGGTGTTCGTCTCCTCTTAGACCAATATAAGGGAGGTCGTCTCCTCTTGGACCAATCTAAGTTAGTTCGTCTCATCTTTGCTTAATCAATGGGAGTTCGTGTCCCCTTGGACCAAACAAAGGGAGTTCGTCTCTTCTAGGACCAATCAAAGTGAGTTCGTCTCATCTTTGCTCAATCTAAGGGAGTTCGACTCCTCTTGGACCAATCAAACGGAGTTCGTCTCCTCTTGCACTAATCAAACGGAGTTCGTCTCCTCTTGGATCAATCTAAGGGAGTTCGTCTCCTCTTGGACCAATCTAAGGGAGTTCGTCTCCTCTTGGACCAATCTAACGGAGTTCGTCTCTTATTGGACCAATCTAACGGAATTCTTCTCCTCTTGGACGAATCAAAGGGATTCGTCTCCTCATTGACCAATCTAAGGGAGTTCGTCTCCTCTTGGACCAATCTAAGGGAGTTCGTCTCCTCTTGGACCAATCTAACGGAGTTCGTCTCTTCTTGGACCAATCTAACGGAGTTCGTCTCCTCTTGGACGAATCAAAGGGATTCGTCTCCTCATTGACCAATCTATGGGAGTTCGTCTCCTCTTGGACCAAACAAAGGGAGTTCATCTCCTCTTGGACCAATCTAAGGGTGTTCGTCTCCTCTTAGACCAATATAAGGGAGGTCATCTCCTCTTGGACCAATCTAAATTAGTTCGTCTCATCTTTGTTTAATCAATGGGAGTTCGTGTCCCCTTGGACCAAACAAAGGGAGTTCGTCTCCACTTGGACCAATCTAAGGGAGTTCGTCTCCTCTTAGACCAATAAAAAGGAGGTCGTCTCCGCTTGGACCAATCTAAGTTAGTTCGGCTCATCTTTGCTGAATCATTGGGAGTTCGTGTCTTCTTCGACCGAGCTAAGGGAGTTCATCTCCTTTTGGGCCTATCTAAGTTTATTCGTCCAATCTTTGCTTAATCAAAGGGAGTTCGTCTCCTCTTGGACCAATCTAACGGAGTTCGTCTCCTCTTGGACGGATCAAAGGGATTCGTCTCCTCATTGACCAATCTAAGGGAGTTCGTCTCCTCTTACACCAATATAAGGGAGGTCGTCTCCTCTTGGACCAATCTAAGTTAGTTCGTCTCATCTTTGCTTAATCAATGGGAGTTCGTGTCCTCTTGGACCAAACAAAGGGAGTTCGTCTCTTCTTGGACCAATCAAAGTGAGTTCGTCTCATCTTTGCTCAATCTAAGGGAGTTCGTCTCCTCTTGGACCAATCAAACGGAGTTCGTCTCCTCTTCCACCAATCAAACGGAGTTCGTCTCCTCTTTGACCAATCTAAGGAAGTTCGTCTCCTCTTGGACCAATCTAAGGGAGTTCGTCTCCTCTTGGACCAATCTAACGGAGTTCGTCTCTTATTGGACCAATCTAACGGAATTCTTCTCCTCTTGGACGAATCAAAGGGATTCGTCTCCTCATTGACCAATCTAAGGGAGTTCGTCTCCTCTTGGACCAAACAAAGGGAGTTCGTCTCCTCTTGGACCAATCTAAGGGTGTTCGTCTCCTCTTAGACCAATATAAGGGAGGTCGTCTCCTCTTGGGCCTATCTAAGTTTGTTCGTCCTATCTTTGCTTAATCAAAGGGAGTTCGTCTCCTCTTGGACCATTCGAACAGAGTTCATCCCCTCTTGGACCTATCAAAGGGAGTTCGTCTCCTCTTGGACCAATCGAAGGGAG
Organism: Melaleuca quinquenervia; assembly: GCA_030064385.1. Lineage (NCBI taxonomy): Eukaryota > Viridiplantae > Streptophyta > Magnoliopsida > Myrtales > Myrtaceae > Melaleuca > Melaleuca quinquenervia. The sequence goes on from JAPVXF010000030.1 coordinate 178,925, forward strand.
TTCGTCTCCTCTTGGACCGATCTAAGGGAGTTCGTCTCCTCTTTGGACTATCTAAGTTTGTTCGTCCAATATTTGCTTAATCAAAGGGAGTTCGTCTCCTCTTGGACCAATCTAACGTAGTTCGTCTCCTCTTGGACAAATCAAAGGGATTCGTGTCCTCGTTGACGAAACTAAGGGAGTTCGTCTCCTCTTGGACCAAACAAAGGGAGTTCGTCTCCTCTTGGACCAACCTAAGGGTGTTCGTCTCCTCTTAGACCAATATAAGGGAGGTCGTCTCCTCTTGGACCAATCTAAGTTAGTTCGTCTCATCTTTGCTTAATCAATGGGAGTTCGTGTCCCCTTGGACCAAACAAAGGGAGTTCGTCTCTTCTAGGACCAATCAAAGTGAGTTCGTCTCATCTTTGCTCAATCTAAGGGAGTTCGACTCCTCTTGGACCAATCAAACGGAGTTCGTCTCCTCTTGCACTAATCAAACGGAGTTCGTCTCCTCTTGGACCAATCTAAGGGAGTTCGTCTCCTCTTGGACCAATCTAAGGGAGTTCGTCTCCTCTTGGACCAATCTAACGGAGTTCGTCTCTTATTGGACCAATCTAACGGAATTCTTCTCCTCTTGGACGAATCAAAGGGATTCGTCTCCTCATTGACCAATCTAAGGGAGTTCGTCTCCTCTTGGACCAAACAAAGGGAGTTCGTCTCCACTTGGACCAATCTAAGGGTGTTCGTCTCCTCTTAGACCAATATGAGGGAGGTCGTCTCCTCTTGGGCCTATCTAAGTTTGTTCGTCCAATCTTTGCTTAATCAAAGGGAGTTCGTCTCCTCTTGGACCTATCAAAGGGAGTTCGTCTCCTCTTGGACCAATCGAAGGGCGTTCGTCTCCTCTTGGACCGATCTAAGGGAGTTCGTCTCCTCTTGGGCCTATCTAAGTTTGTTCGTCCAATATTTGCTTAATCAAAGGGAGTTCGTCTCCTCTTGGACCAATCTAACGTAGTTCGTCTCGTCTTGGACAAATCAAAGGGATTCGTGTCCTCGTTGACGAAACTAAGGGAGTTCGTCTCCTCTTGGATCAAACAAAGGGAGTTCGTCTCCTCTTGCACCAACCTAAGGGTGTTCGTCTCCTCTTAGACCAATATAAGGGAGGTCGTCTCCTCTTGGACCAATCTAAGTTAGTTCGTCTCATCTTTGCTTAATCAATGGGAGTTCGTGTCCCCTTGGAGCAAACAAAGGGAGTTCGTCTCTTCTTGGACCAATCAAAGTGAGTTCGTCTCATCTTTGCTCAATCTAAGGGAGTTCGTCTCCTCTTGGACCAATCAAACGGAGTTCGTCTCCTCTTGCACTAATCAAACGGAGTTCGTCTCCTCTTGGACCAATCTAGGGGAGTTCGTCTCCTCTTGGACCAATCTAAGGGAGTTCGTCTCCTCTTGGACCAATCAAACGGAGTTCGTCTCCTCTTGCACCAATCAAACGGAGTTCGTCTCCTCTTGGACCAATCTAAGGGAGTTCGTCTCCTCTTGGACCAATCTAAGGGAGTTCGTCTCCTCTTGGACCAAACAAAGGGAGTTCGTCTCCTCTTGGTCCAATCTAAGGGTGTTCGTCTCCTCTTAGACCAATATAAGGGAGGTCGTCTCCTCTTGGACCAATCTAAGTTAGTTCGGCTCATCTTTGCTTAATCAACGGTAGTTCGTGTCTTCTTGGACCGAGCTAAGGGAGTTCATCTCCTTTTGGGCCTATCTAAGTTTATTCGTCCAATCTTTGCTTAATTAAAGGGAGTTTGTCTCCTCTTGGACCAATCTAACGGAGTTCGTCTCCTCTTGGACGAATCAAAGGGATTCGTCTCCTCATTGACCAATCTAAGGGAGTTCGTGTCCTCTTAGACCAATATAATGGAGGTCGTCTCCTCTTGGACCAATCTAAGTTAGTTCGTCTCATCTTTCCTTAATCAATGGGAGTTCGTGTCCTCTTGGACCAAACAAAGGGAGTTCGTCTCTTCTTGGACCAATCAAAGTGAGTTCGTCTCATCTTTGCTCAATCTAAGGGAGTTCGTCTCCTCTTGGACCAATCAAACGGAGTTCGTCTCCTCTTGCACCAATCAAACGGAGTTCGTCTCCTCTTGGACCAATCTAAGGAAGTTCGTCTGCTCTTGGACCAATCTAAGGGAGTTCGTCTCCTCTTGGACCAATCTAACAGAGTTCGTCTCTTATTGGACCAATCTAACGGAGTTCGTCTCCTCTTGGACGAATCAAAGGGATTCGTCTCCTCATTGACCAATCTAAGGGAGTTCGTCTCCTCTTGGACCAATCTAAGTGTGTTCGTCTCCTCTTAGACCAATATAAGGGAGGTCGTCTCCTCTTGGGCCTATCTAAGTTTGTTCGTCCAATCTTTGCTTAATCAAAGGGAGTTCGTCTCCTCTTGGACCATTCGAACAGAGTTCATCTCCTCTTGGACCTATCAAAGGGAGTTCGTCTCCTCTTGGACCAATCGAAGGGAGTTCGTCTCCTCTTGGACCGATCTAAGGGAGTTCGTCTCCTCTTGGGCCTATCTAAGTTTGTTCGTCCAATATTTGCTTAATCAAAGGGAGTTCGTCTCCTCTTGGACCAATCTAACGGAGTTCGTCTCCTCTTGGACGAATCAAAGGGATTCGTCTCCTCATTGACCAATCTAAGGGAGTTCGTCTCCTCTTAGACCAATATAAGGGAGGTCGTCTCCTCTTGGACCAATCTAAGTTAGTTCGTCTCATCTTTGCTTAATCAATGGGAGTTCGTGTGCCCTTGGACCAAACAATGGGAGTTCGTCTCTTCTTGGACTAATCAAAGTGAGTTCGTCTCATCTTTGCTCAATCTAAGGGAGTTCGTCTCCTCTTGGACCAATCAAACGGAGTTCGTCTCCTCTTGCACTAATCAAACGGAGTTCGTCTCCTCTTGGACCAATCTAAGGGAGTTCGTCTCCTCTTGGACAAATCTAAGGGAGTTCGTCTCCTCTTGGACCAATCTAACGGAGTTCGTCTCTTCTTGGACCAATCAAACGGAGTTCGTCTCCTCTTGGACGAATCAAAGGGATTCGTCTCCTCATTGACCAATCTAAGGGAGTTCGTCTCCTCTTAGACCAAACAAAGGGAGTTCGTCTTCTCTTGGACCAATCTAAGGGTGTTCGTCTCCTCTTAGACCAATATAACGGAGGTCGTCTCCTCTTGGACCAATCTAAGTTAGTTCGTCTCATCTTTGCTTAATCAATGGGAGTTCGTGTCCTCTTGGACGAAACAAAGGGAGTTCGCCTCCTCTTGGACCAATCAAAGTGAGTTCGTTTCATCTTTGCTCAATCTAATGGAGTTCGTCTCCTCTTGGACCAATCCAACGGAGTTCGTCTCCTCTTGCACCAATCAAACGGAGTGCGTCTCCTCTTGGACCAATCTAAGGGAGTTCGTCTCCTCTTGGACCAATCTAAGGGAGTTCGTCTCCTCTTGGTCCAATCTAAGGGTGTTCGTCTCCTCTTATACCATTATAAGGGAGGTCGTCCCCTCTTGAACCAATCTAAGTTAGTTCATCTCATCTTTGCTTAATCAATGGGAGTACGTGTCCTCTTGGACCGAGCTAAGGGAGTTCATCTCCTTTTGGGCATATCTAAGTTTATTCGTCCAATCATTGCTTAATCAAAGGGAGTTCGTCTCCTCTTGGACCAATCTAACGGTGTTGGTCTCCTCTTGGACGAATCAAAGGGATTCGTCTCCTCATTGACCAATCTAAGGGAGTTCGTCTCCTCTTGGACCAATCTAAGGGTGTTCGTCTCCTCTTAAACCAATATAAGGGAGGTCGTCTCCTCTTGGACCAATCTAAGTTAGTTCGTCTCATCTTTGCTTAATCAATGGGAGTTCGTGCCCTCTTGGACCAAACAAAGGGAGTTCGTCTCCTCTTGGACTAATCAAAGTGAGTTCGTCTCAACTTTGCAAAATCTAAGGGAGTTCGTCTCCTCTTGGACCAATCAAACGGAGTTCGTCTCCTCTTGCACCAATGAAACGGAATTCGTCTCCTCTTGGACCAATCTAAGGGAGTTCGTCTCTCTTGGACCAATCTAAGGGAGTTCGTCTCCTCTTGGACCAATCGAAGGGAGTTCGTCTCCTCTTCGGCCTATCTAAGTTTGTTCGTCCAATCTTTGCATAATCAAAGGGAGTTCGTCTCCTCTTGCACCAATCTAACGGAGTTCGTCTCCTCTTGGACGAATCAAAGGGATTCGTCTCCTCATTGACCAATCTAAGGGAGGACGTCTCCTCTTGGACCAAACAAAGGGAGTTCGTCACCTCTTGGACCAATCTAAGGGTGTTTGTCTCCTCTTAGACCAATATAACGGAGGTCGTCTCCTCTTGGACCGATCTAAGTTAGTTCGTCTCATCTTTGCTTAATCAATGGGAGTTCGTGTCCTCTTGGACCAAACAAAGGGAGTTCGCCTCCTCTTGGACCAATCAAAGTGAGTTCGTCTCATCTTTGCTCAATCTAAGGGAGATCGTCTCCTCTTGGACAAATCAAACGGAGTTCGTCTCCTCTTGCACCAATCAAACGGAGGTCGTCTCCTCTTGGACCAATCTAAGTTAGTTCGGCTCATCTTTGCTTAATCAATGGTAGTTCGTGTCTTCTTGGACCGAGCTAAGGGAGTTCATCTCCTTTTGGGCCTATCTAAGTTTATTCGTCCAATCTTTGCTTAATCAAAGGGAGTTCGTCTCCTCTTGGACCAATCTAACGGAGTTCGTCTCCTCTTGGACGAATCAAAGGGATTCGTCTCCTCATTGACCAATCTAAGGGAGTTCATCTCCTCTTGGACCAAACAAAGCGAGTTCGTCTCCTCTTGGACCAATCTAAGGGTGTTCGTCTCCTCTTGGACCAATATAAGGGAGGTCGTCTCCTCTTGGACCAATCTAAGTTAGTTCGTCTCATCTTTGCTTAATCAATGGGAGTTCGTCTCCTCTTGGACCAAACAAAGGGAGTTCGTCTCTTCTTGGACCAATCAAAGTGAGTTCGTCTCATCTTTGCTCAATCTAGGGGAGTTCGTCTCCTCTTGGACCTATAAAACGGAGTTCGTCTCCTCTCGGACCAATCTAAGGGAGTTCGTCTCCTCTTGGACCAATCTAAGGGAGGTCGTCTCCTCTTGGACCAATATAACGGAGTTCGTCTCTTCGTGGACCAATCTAACGGAGTTCGTCTCCTCTTGGACGAATCAAAGGGATTCGTCTCCTCATTGACCAATCTAAGGGAGTTCGTCTCCTCTTGGACCAAACAAAGGGAGTTCGTCTCCTCTTGGACCAATCTAAGGGTGTTCGTCTCCTCTTAGACCAATATAAGGGAGGTCGTCTCCTCTTGGGCCTATCTAAGTTTGTTCGTCCAATCTTTGCTTAATCAAAGGGAGTTCGTCTCCTCTTGGACTAATCTAACGTAGTTCGTCTCCTCTTGGACAAATCAAAGGGATTCGTCTCCACGTTGACCAAACTAAGGGAGTTCGTCTCCTCTTGGACCAAACAAAGGGAGTTCGTCTCCTCTTGGACCAACCTAAGGGTGTTCGTCTCCTCTCAGACCAATATCAGGGAGGTCGTCTCCTCTTGGACCAATCTAAGGGAGTTCGTCTCCTCTTGGACCATTCGAACAGAGTTCATCTCCTCTTGGACCTATCAAAGGGAGTTCGTCTCCTCTTGGACCAATCGAAGGGAGTTCGTCTCCTCTTGGACCGATCTAAGGGAGTTCGTCTCCTCTTGGGCCTATCTAAGTTTGTTCGTCCAATATTTGCTTAATCAAAGGGAGTTCGTCTCCTCTTGGACTAATCTAACGTAGTTCGTCTCCTCTTGGACAAATCAAAGGGATTCGTCTCCTCGTTGACCAAACTGAGGGAGTTCGTCTCCTCTTGGACCAAACAAAGGGAGTTCGTCTCCTCTTGGACCAACCTAAGGGTGTTCGTCTCCTCTTAGACCAATATCAGGGAGGTCGTCTCCTCTTGGACCAATCTAAGTTAGTTCGTCTCATCTTTGCTTAATCAATGGGAGTTGGTGTCCCCTTGGACCAAATAAAGGGAGTTCGTCTCCTCTTGGACCAAACTAAGTGTGTTCGTCTCATCTTTGCTCAATCTAAGGGAGTTCGTCCCCTCTTGGACAAATCTAGGAGAGTTCGTCTCCTCATGGACCGATCAAAGGGAGTTCGTCTCCTCTTGGACCGAGCTAAGGGAGTTCATCTCCTCTTTGGCCTATCTACGTTTTTCGTCCAATCTTTGCTTAATCAAACGGAGTTTGCCTCCTCTTGGACCATTCGAACATAGTTAATCTCCTCTTGGACCAATCAAAGGGAGTTCGTCTCCTCGTGGACCAATCTATGGGAGTTCGTCTCCTCTTGGACCAATCTAACGGAGTTGTCTCATCTTTGCTTAATCAATGGGAGTTCGTCTCCTCTTGGACCAATCAAACAGAGTTCGACACCTCTTGGACCAATCTAAGTTTGTTCGTCCCATCTTTGCTCAATCTAAGGGAGTTCGTCTCCTCTTGGACCAATAAAAGGGAGTTCGTCTCCTCTAGGACAAATCTAGGGGAGTTCGTCTCCTCTTGGACCAATCGAAGGGAGTTCGTCTCCTCTTGGGCCTATCTAAGTTTGTTCGTCCAATCTTTGCTTAATCAAAGGGAGTTCGTCTCCCCTTGGACTAATCTAACGTAGTTCGTCTCCTCTTGGACAAATCAAAGGGATTCGTCTCCTCGTTGACCAAACTAAGGGAGTTCGTCTCCTCTTGGACCAAACAAAGGGAGTTCGTCTCCTCTTGGACCAACCTAAGGGTGTTCGTCTCCTCTTAGACCAATATCAGGGAGGTCGTCTCCTCTTGGACCAATCTAAGGGAGTTTGTCTCCTCTTGGACCATTCGAACAGAATTCATCTCCTCTTGGACCTATCAAAGGGAGTTCGTCTCCTCTTGGACCAATCGAAGGGAGTTCGTCTCCTCTTGGACCGATCTAAGGGAGTTCGTCTCCTCTTGGGCCTATCTAAGTTTGTTCGTCCAATATTTGCTTAATCAAAGGGAGTTCGTCTCCTCTTGGACTAATCTAACGTAGTTCGTCTCCTCTTGGACAAAAGAAAGGGATTCGTCTCCTCGTTGACCAAACTAAGGGAGTTCGTCTCCTCTTGGACCAAACAAAGGGAGTTCGTCTCCTCTTGGACCAACCTAAGGGTGTTCGTCTCCTCTTAGACCAATATAACGGAGGTCGACTCCTCTTGGACCAATCTAAGTTAGTTCGTCTCATCTTTGCTTAATCAATGGGAGTTCGTATCCTCCTGGATGAAACAAAGGGAGTTCGCCTCCTCTTGGACCAATCAAAGTGAGTCGTTTCATCTTTGCTCAATCTAATGGAGTTCGTCTCCTCTTGGACCAATCCAACGGAGTTCATCTCCTCTTGCACCAATCAAACGGAGTGCGTCTCCTCTTGGACCAATCTAAGGGAGTTCGTCTCCTCTTGGACCAATCTAAGGGAGTTCGTCTCCTCTTGGACCATACAAAGGGAGTTCGTCTCCTCTTGGACCGATCTAAGGGATTTCATCTCCTCTTGGACCAATGTAACGGAGTTCGTCTCATCTTTGCTTGATCAATAGGAGTTCGTCTCCTCTTGGACCAATCAAACGGAGTTCGACACCACTCGGACCAATCTAAGTTAGTTCGTCTCATCTTTGCTCAATCTAAGGGAGTTCGTCTCCTCTTGGACCAATCTAGGGGAGTTCGTCTCCTCTTGGACCAATCGAAGGGAGTTCGTCTCCTCTTGGAACGATCTAAGGGAGTTCGTCTCCTCTTGGGCCTATCTAAATTTCTTCGTCTAATCTTTCCTTAATCAAAGGGAGTTCGTCTCCTCTTGGACCAATCTAACGGAGTTCGTCTCCACTTGGACGAATCAAAGGGATTCATCTCCTCATTGACCAATCTAAGGGAGTTCGTCTCCTCTTGGACCAAACAAAGGGAGTTCGTCTCCACTTGGACCAATCTAAGGGTGTTCGTCTCCTCTTAGACCAATATAACGGAGATCGTCTCCTCTTGGACCAATCTAAGTTAGTTCATCTCATCGTTGCTTAATCAATGGGAGTTCGTGTCCTCTTGGACCAAACAAAGGGAGTTCGCCTCCTCTTGGACCAATCAAAGTGAGTTTGTCTCATCTTTGCTCAATCTAATGGAGTTCGTCTCCTCTTGGACCAATCCAACGGAGTTCGTCTCCTCTTGCACCAATCAAACGGTGTTCGTCTCCTCTTGGACCAATCTAAGGGAGTTCAACTCCTCTTGGACCAATCTAAGGGAGTTCGTCTCCTCTTGGACCAAACAAAGGGAGTTCGTCTCCTCTTGGTCCAATCTAAGGGTGTTCGTCTCCTCTTAGACCAATATAAGGGAGGTCGTCTTCTCTTGGACCAATCTAAGTTAGTTCGTCTCATCTTTGTTTAATCAATGGGAGTTCGTGTCCTCTTGGACCGAGCTAAGGGAGTTCATCTCCTTTTGGGCCTATCTAAGTTTATTCGTCTCCTCATTGACCAATCTAAGGGAGTTCGTCTCCTCTTGGACCAAACAAAGGGAGTTCGTCTCCTCTTAGAACAATGTAAGGGTGTTCGTCTCCTCTTAGACCAATATAAGGGAGGTCGTCTCTTCTTGGACCAATCTAAGTTTATTCGTCCAATCATTGCTTAATCAAAGGGAGTTCGTCTACTCTTGGACCAATCTAACGGAGTTCGTCTCGTCTTGGACGAATCAAAGGGATTGGTCTCCTCATTGACCAATCTAAGGGAGTTCGTCTCCTCTTGGACCAACCTAAGGGTGTTCGTCTCCTCTTAGACCAATATAACGGAGGTCGACTCCTCTTGGACCAATCTAAGTTAGTTCGTCTCATCTTTGCTTAATCAATGGGAGTTCGTATCCTCCTGGATGAAACAAAGGGAGTTCGCCTCCTCTTGGACCAATCAAAGTGAGTCGTTTCATCTTTGCTCAATCTAATGGAGTTCGTCTCCTCTTGGACCAATCCAACGGAGTTCGTCTCCTCTTGCACCAATCAAACGGAGTGCGTCTCCTCTTGGACCAATCTAAGGGAGTTCGTCTCCTCTTGGACCAATCTAAGGGAGTTCGTCTCCTCTTGGACCATACAAAGGGAGTTCGTCTCCTCTTGGACCGATCTAAGGGATTTCGTCTCCTCTTGGACCAATGTAACGGAGTTCGTCTCATCTTTGCTTGATCAATAGGAGTTCGTCTCCTCTTGGACCAATCAAACGGAGTTCGACACCACTTGGACCAATCTAAGTTAGTTCGTCTCATCTTTGCTCAATCTAAGGGAGTTCGTCTCCTCTTGGACCAATCTAGGGGAGTTCGTCTCCTCTTGGACCAATCGAAGGGAGTTCGTCTCCTCTTGGAACGATCTAAGGGAGTTCGTCTCCTCTTGGGCCTATCTAAATTTGTTCGTCCAATCTTTGCTTAATCAAAGGGAGTTCGTCTCCTCTTGGACCAATCTAACGGAGTTCGTCTCCTCTTGGACGAATCAAAGGGATTCATCTCCTCATTGACCAATCTAAGGGAGTTCGTCTCCTCTTGGACCAAACAAAGGGAGTTCGTCTCCACTTGGACCAATCTAAGGGTGTTCGTCTCCTCTTAGACCAATATAACGGAGATCGTCTCCTCTTGGACCAATCTAAGTTAGTTCGTCTCATCGTTGCTTAATCAATGGGAGTTCGTGTCCTCTTGGACCAAACAAAGGGAGTTCGCCTCCTCTTGGACCAATCAAAGTGATTTTGTCTCATCTTTGCTCAATCTAATGGAGTTCGTCTCCTCTTGGACCAATCCAACGGAGTTCGTCTCCTCTTGCACCAATCAAACGGTGTTCGTCTCCTCTTGGACCAATCTAAGGGAGTTCAACTCCTCTTGGACCAATCTAAGGGAGTTCGTCTCCTCTTGGACCAAACAAAGGGAGTTCGTCTCCTCTTGCTCCAATCTAAGGGTGTTCGTCTCCTCTTAGACCAATATAAGGGAGGTCGTCTTCTCTTGGACCAATCTAAGTTAGTTCGTCACATCTTTGCTTAATCAATGGGAGTTCGTGTCCTCTTGGACCGAGCTAAGGGAGTTCATCTCCTTTTGGGCCTATCTAAGTTTATTCGTCTCCTCATTGACCAATCTAAGGGAGTTCGTCTCCTCTTGGACCAAACAAAGGGAGTTCGTCTCCTCTTAGAACAATGTAAGGGTGTTCGTCTCCTCTTAGACCAATATAAGGGAGGTCGTCTCTTCTTGGACCAATCTAAGTTTATTCGTCCAATCATTGCTTAATCAAAGGGAGTTCGTCTACTCTTGGACCAATCTAACGGAGTTCGTCTCGTCTTGGACGAATCAAAGGGATTGGTCTCCTCAATGACCAATCTAAGGGAGTTCGTCTCCTCTTGGACCAAACAAAGGGAGTTCGTCCCCTCTTAGACCAACCTAAGGGTGTTTGTCTCCTCTTAGACCAATATAAGAGAGGTCGTCTCCTCTTGGACCAATCTAAGTTTGTTCGTCTCATCTTTGCTCAATCTAAGTGAGTTCGTCTCCTCTTGGACCAACCAAACGGAGTTCGTCTCCTCTTGCACCAATCAAACGGAGTTCGTCTCCTCTTGGACCAATCTAAGGGAGTTCGTCTCTTGTTGGACCAATCTAAGGGAGTTCGTCTCCTCTTGGACCAATCGAAGGGAGTTTGTCTCCTCTTGGACCGATCTAAGGGAGTTCGTCTCCTCTTGGGCCTATCTAAGTTTGTTCGTCCAATCTTTGCTTAATCAAAGGGAGTTCGTCTCCTCTTGGACCAAACTAGCGGAGTTCGTCTCTTCTTGGACGAATCAAAGGGATTCGTCTCCTCATTGACCAATCTAAGGGAGTTCGTCTCCTCTTGGACCAAACAAAGGGAGTTCGTCTCCTCTTGGACCAATATAAGGGTGTTCGTCTCCTCTTAGACCAATATAAGGGAGGTCGTCTCCTCTTGGACCGATCTAAGTTAGTTCGTCTCATCTTTGCTTAATCAATGGGAGTTCGTGTCCCCTTGGACCAAACAAAGGGAGTTCGTCTCCTCTTGGACCAATAAAACGGAGTTTGTCTCCTCTTGCACCAATTAAACGGAGTTCGTCTCCTCTTGGACCAATCTAAGGGAGTTCGTCTCCTGTTGGACCAATCTAAGGGAGTTCGTCTCCTCTTGGACCAATCGAAGGGAGTTCGTCTCCTCTTGGGCCTATCTAAGTTTGTTCGTCCAATCTTTGCTTAATCAAAGGGAGTTCGTCTCCTTTTGGACCAAACTAACGGAGTTCGTCTCTTCTTGGACGAATCAAAGGGATTCGTCTCCTCATTGACCAATCTAAGGGAGTTCGTCTCCTCTTGGACCAAACAAAGGGAGTTCGTCTCCTCTTGGACCAATCTAAGGGTGTTCGTCTCCTCTTATACCAATATAAGGGAGGTCGTCTCCTCTTGGACCGATCTAAGTTAGTTCGTCTCATCTTTGCTTAATCAATGGGAGTTCGTGTCCCCTTGGACCAAACAAAGGGAGTTCGCCTCCTCTTGGACCAATCAAAGTGAGTTCGTCTCATCTTTGCTCAATCTAAGGGAGTTCGTCTCCTCTTGGACCAATCAAACGGAGTTCGTCTCCTCTTGCACCAATCAAACGGAGTTCGTCTCCTCTTGGACCAATCTAAGGGAGTTCGTCTCCTCTTGGGCCTATCTAAGTTTGTTCGTCCAATCTTTGCTTAATCAAAGGGAGTTCGTCTCCTCTTGGACCAATCTAACGGAGTTCGTCTCCTCTTGGACGAATCAAAGGGATTCGTCTCCTCATTCACCAATCTAAGGGAGTTCGTCTCCTCTTGGACCAAACAAAGGGAGTTCGTCTCCTCTTGGACCAATCTAAGGGTGTTCGTCTCCTCTTAGACCAATATAAGGGAGGTCGTCTCCTCTTGGACCGATCTAAGTTAGTTCGTCTCATCTTTGCTTAATCAATGGGAGTTCGTGTCCCCTTGGACCAAACAAAGGGAGTTCGCCTCCTCTTGGACCAATCAAAGTGAGTTCGTCTCATCTTTGCTCAATCTAAGGGAGTTCGTCTCCTCTTGGACCAATCAAACGGAGTTCGTCTCCTCTTGCACCAATCAAACGGAGTTCGTCTCCTCTTGGACCAATCTAAGGGAGTTCGTCTCCTCTTGGACCTATCTAAGGGAGTTCGTCTCCTCTTGGACCAATCGAAAGGAGTTCGTCTCCTCTTGGACCGATCTAAGGGAGTTCGTCTCCTCTTGGGCCTATCTAAGTTTGTTCGTCCAATCTTTGCTTAATCAAAGGGAGTTCGTCTCCTCTTGGACCAATCTAACGGAGTTCGTCTCCTCTTGGACGAATCAAAGGGATTCGTCTCCTCATTGACCAATCTAAGGGAGTTCCTCTCCTCTTGGACCAAACAAATGGAGTTCGTCTCCTCTTGGACCAATCAAAGGGTGTTCGTCTCCTCTTAGACAAAAATATAAGGGAGGTCGTCTCCTCTTGGACCAATCTAAGTTAGGTCGTCTCATCTTTGCTTAATCAATGCGAGTTCGTGTCCCCTTGGACCAAACAAAGGTTTTCGTCTCCTCTTGGACCAATCTAAGTTAGTTCGTCTCATCTTTGCTCAATCTAGGGGATTTCGTCTCCTCTTGGACAAATCTAGGGGAGTTCATCTCCTCTTGGACCGATCAAAGGGAGTTCGTCTCCTCTTGGACCAATCTAACGGAGTTCGTCTCCTCTTGGACGAATCAAAGGGATTCGTCTCCTCATTGACCAATCTAAGGGAGTTCGTCTCCTCTTGGACCAAACAAAGGGAGTTCGTCTCCTCTTGGACCAATCTAAGGGTGTTCGTCTCCTCTTAGACCAATATAAGGGAGGTCGTCTCCTCTTGGACCAATCTAAGTTAGTTCATCTCATCTTTGCTTAATCAATGGGTGTTCGTGTCCTCTTGGACCAAATAAAGGGAGGTGGTCTCCTCTTGGACTTATCAAAGTGAGTTTGTCTTAACTTTGCACAATCTAAGGGAGTTCGTCTCCTCTTGCACCAATCAAACGGAGTTCATCTCCTTTTGCACCAATCAAACGGAGTTCGTCTCCTCTTGGACCAATCTAAGGGAGTTCGTCTCCTCTTGGACCAATCTAAGGGAGTTCGTCTCCTCTTGGACCAATCGAAGGGTGTTCGTCTCCTCTTGGACCGATCTAAGGAAGTTCGTCTCCTATTGGACCAATCTAACGGAGTTCGTCTCCTCTTGGACGAATCAAATGGATTCGTCTCCTCATTGACCAATCTAAGGGAGTTCGTCTCCTCTTGGACCAAACATAGGGAGTTCGTCTCCTCTTGGACCAATCTAAGGGTGTTCGTCTCCTCTTGGACCAATATATGGGAGGTCGTCTCCTCTTGGACCAATCTAAGTTAGTTCGTCTCATCTTTGCTTAATCAATGGGAGTTCGTGTCCTCTTGGACCAAACAAAGGGAGTTGGTCTCCTCTTGGACCAATCAAAGTGAGTTCGTCTCATCTTTGCTCAATCTAAGGGAGTTCGTCTCCTCTTGGACCAACCAAACGGAGTTCGTCTCCTCTTGCACCAATCAAACGGAGTTCGTCTCCTCTTGGACCAATCTAAGAGAGTTCGTCCCCTCTTGGACCAATCTAAGGGAGTTCGTCTCCTCTTGGACCAATCGAAGGGAGTTCGTCTCCTCTTGGACCGATCTAAGGGAGTTCCTCTCCTCTTGGGCCTATCTAAGTTTGTTCGTCCAATCTTTGCTTAATCAAAGGGAGTTCGTCTCCTCTTGCACCAATCTAACATAGTTCGTCTCCTCTTGGACGAATCAAAGGGATTCGTCTCCTCATTGACCAATCTAAGGGAGTTCGTCTCCTCTTGGACCAAAAAAAGGGAGTTCGTCTCCTCTTGGACCAATCAAAGGGTGTTCGTCTCCTCTTAGACCAATATAAGGGAGGTCGTCTCCTCTTGGACCAATCTAAGGGAGTTCGTCTCCTCTTGGACCAATCAAAGGGAGTTCGTCTCCTCTTGGACCGATCTAAGGGTGTTCGTCTCCTCTTAAACCAATATAACGGAGGTCGTCTCCACATGGACCGATCTAAGTTAGTTCGTCTCATCTTTGCTTAATCAATGGGAGTTCGTGTCCACTTGGACCAAACAAAGGGAGTTCGCCTCCTCTTGGACCAATCAAAGTGAGTTCGTCTCATCTTTGCTCAATCTATGGGAGTTCGTCTCCTCTTGGACCAATCAAACGGAGTTCGTCTCCTCTTGGACCAATCAAAGGGAGTTCGTCTCCTCTAGGACAAATCTAGGGGAGTTCGTCTCCTCTTGGACCAATCGAAGGGAGTTCGTCTCCCTTCAGACCGATCTAAGGGAGTTCGTCTCCTCTTGAGCCTATCTAAATTTGTTCGTCCAATCTTTCCTGAATCAAAGGGTGTTCGTCTCCTCTTGGACCAATCTAACGGAGTTCGTCTCATCTTGGACGAATCAAAGGGATTCGTCTCCTCATTGACCAATCTAAGGGAGTTCGTCTCCTCTTGGACCAAACAAAGGGAGTTCGTCTCCTCTTGGACCAATGTAAGGGTGTTCGTCTCCTCTTAGACCAATATAACGGAGGTCGTCTCCTCTTGGACCAATCTATGTTAGTTTGTCTCATCTTTGCTTAATCAATGGGAGTTCGTGTCCTCTTGGACCAAACCAAGGGAGTTCGCCAACTCTTGGACCAATCAAAGTGAGTTTGTCTCATCTTTGCTCAATCTAGTGGAGTTCGTCTCCTCTTGGACCAATCCAACGGAGTTCGTCTCCTCTTGGACCAATCAAACGGAGTTCGTCTCCTCTTGGACCAATCTAAGAGAGCTCGTCCCCTCTTGGACCAATCTAAGAGAGTTCGTCTCCTCTTGGACCAAACAAAGGGAGTTCGTCTCCTCTTGGTCCAATCTAAGGGTGTTCGTCTCCTCTTAGAACAATATAAGGGAGGTCGTCTCCTCTTGAACCAATCTAGGTTAGTTCGTCTCATCTTTGCTTAATCAATGGGAGTTCGTGTCCTCTTGGACCGAGCTAAGGGAGTTCATCTCCTTTTGGGCCTATCTAAGTTTATTCGTCCAATCATTGCTTAATCAAAGGGAGTTTGTCTTCTCTTGGACCAATCTAACGGAGTTCTTCTCCTCTTGGACGAATCAAAGGGATTCGTCTCCTCATTGACCAATCTAAGGGAGTTCGTCTCCTCTTGGACCAAACAAAGGGAGTTCGTCTCCTCTTGGACCAATCTAAGCGTGTTCGTCTCCTCTTAGACCAATATAAGGGAGGTCGTCTCCTCTTGGAGCAATCTAAGTTAGTTCATCTCATCATTGCTTAATCAATGGGAATTCGTGTCCTCTTGGACGAAACAAAGGGAGTTCGTCTCCTCTTGGACTAATCAAAGTGAGTTCGTCTCAACTTTGCACAATCTAAGGGAGTTCGTCTCCTCTTGGACCAATCAAACGGAGTTCGTCTCCTCTTGCACCAATCAAATGGAGTTCGTCTCCTCTTGGACCAATCTAAGGGAGTTCGTCTCCTCTTGGACCAATCTAAGGGAGTTCGTCTCCTCTTGGACCAATCTAACGGAGTTCGTCTCCTCTTGGACCAATCGAAGGGAGTTCGTCTCCTCTTGGACCGATCTAAGGGTGTTCGTCTCCTCTTAAACCAATATAACGGAGGTCGTCTCCACTTGGACCGATCTAAGTTAGTTCGTCTCATCTTTGCTTAATCAATGGGAGTTCATGTCCACTTGGAACAAACAAAGGGAGTTCGCCTCCTCTTGGACCAATCAAAGTGAGTTCGTCTCATCTTTGCTCAATCTATGGGAGTTCGTCTCCTCTTGGACCAATCAAACGGAGTTCGTCTCCTCTTGGACCAATCAAAGGGAGTTCGTCTCCTCTAGGACAAATCTAGGGGAGTTCGTCTCCTCTTGGACCAATCGAAGGGAGTTCGTCTCCTTTTGGACCGATCTAAGGGAGTTCGTCTCCTCTTGAGCCTATCTAAATTTGTTCGTCCAATCTTTCCTGAATCAAAGGGTGTTCGTCTCCTCTTGGACCAATCTAACGGAGTTCGTCTCATCTTGGACGAATCAAAGGGATTCGTCTCCTCATTGACCAATCTAAGGGAGTTCGTCTCCTCTTGGACCAAACAAAGGTAGTTCGTCTCGTCTTGGACCAATGTCTCCTCTTAGACCAATATAACGGAGGTCGTCTCCTCTTGGACCAATCTATGTTAGTTCGTCTCATCTTTGCTTAATCAATGGGAGTTCGTGTCCTCTTGGACCAAACAAAGGGAGTTCACCACCTCTTGGACCAATCAAAGTGAGTTCGTCTCATCTTTGCTCAATCTAGTGGAGTTCGTCTCCTCTTGGACCAATCCAACGGAGTTAGTCTCCTCTTGCACCAATCAAACGGAGTTCGTCTCCTCTTGGACCAATCTAAGAGAGTTCGTCCCCTCTTGGACCAATCTAAGGGAGTTCGTCTCCTCTTGGACCAAACAAAGGGAGTTCGTCTCCTCTTGGTCCAATCTAAGGGTGTTCGTCTCCTCTTAGAACAATATAAGGGAGGTCGTCTCCTCTTGAACCAATCTAGGTTAGTTCGTCTCATCTTTGCTTAATCAATGGGAGTTCGTGTCCTCTTGGACCGAGCTAAGGGAGTTCATCTCCTTTTGGGCCTATCTAAGTTTATTCGTCCAATCATTGCTTAATCAAAGGGAGTTTGTCTCCTCTTGGACCAATCTAACGGAGTTCGTCTCATCTTGGACGAATCAAAGGGATTCGTCTCCTCATTGACCAATCTAAGGGAGTTCGTCTCCTCTTGGACCAAACAAAGGGAGTTCGTCTCCTCTTGGACCAATCTAAGGGTGTTCGTCTCCTCTTGGACCAATCTATGTTAGTTCGTCTCATCTTTGCTTAATCAATGGGAGTTCGTGTCCTCTTGGACCAAACAAAGGGAGTTCGCCACCTTTTGGACCAATCAAAGTGAGTTCGTCTCATCTTTGCTCAATCTAGTGGAGTTCGTCTCCTCTTGGACCAATCCAACGGAGTTCGTCTCCTCTTGCACCAATCAAACGGAGTTCGTCTCCTCTTGGACCAATCTAAGAGAGTTCGTCCCCTCTTGGACCAATCTAAGGGAGTTCGTCTCCTCTTGGACCAAACAAAGGGAGTTCGTCTCCTCTTGGTCCAATCTAAGGGTGTGCGTCTCCTCTTAGAACAATATAAGGGAGGTCGTCTCCTCTTGAACCAATCTAGGTTAGTTCGTCTCATCTTTGCTTAATCAATGGGAGTTCGTGTCCTCTTGGACCGAGCTAAGGGAGTTCATCTCCTTTTGGGCCTATCTAAGTTTATTCGTCCAATCATTGCTTAATCAAAGGGAGTTTGTCTCCTCTTGGACCAATCTAACGGAGTTCGTCTCATCTTGGACGAATCAAAGGGATTCGTCTCCCTATTGACCAATCTAAGGGAGTTCGTCTCCTCTTGGACCAAACAAAGGGAGTTCGTCTCCTCTTGGACCAATCTAAGGGTGTTCGTCTCCTCTTAGACCAATATAACGGAGGTCGTCTCCTCTTGGACCAATCTATGTTAGTTTGTCTCATCTTTGCTTAATAAATGGGAGTTCGTGTCCTCTTGGACCAAACCAAGGGAGTTCGCCACCTCTTGGACCAATCAAAGTGAGTTCGTCTCATCTTTGCTCAATCTAGTGGAGTTCGTCTCCTCTTGGACCAATCAAACGTAGTTCGTCTCCTCTTGGACCAATCTAAGAGAGTTCGTCCCCTCTTGGACCAATCTAAGGGAGTTCGTCTCCTCTTGGACTAAACAAAGGGAGTTCGTCTCCTCTTGGTCCAATCTAAGGGTGTTCGTCTCCTCTTAGAACAATATAAGGGAGGTCGTCTCCTCTTGAACCAATCTAGGTTAGTTCGTCTCATCTTTGCTTAATCAATGGGAGTTCGTGTCCTCTTGGACCGAGCTAAGGGAGTTCATCTCCTTTTGGGCCTATCTAAGTTTATTCGTCCAATCATTGCTTAATCAAAGGGAGTTTGTCTCCTCTTGGACCAATCTAACGGAGTTCTTCTCCTCTTGGACGAATCAAAGGGATTCGTCTCCTCATTGACCAATCTAAGGGAGTTCGTCTCCTCTTGGACCAAACAAAGGGAGTTCGTCTCCTCTTGGACCAATCTAAGGGTGTTCGTCTCCTCTTAGACCAATATAAGGGAGTCGTCTCCTCTTGGAGCAATCTTAGTTAGTTCATCTCATCATTGCTTAATCAATGGGAATTCGTGTCCTCTTGGACGAAACAAAGGGAGTTCGTCTCCTCTTGGACTAATCAAAGTGAGTTCGTCTCCTCTTGGACCAATCAAACGGAGTTCGTCTCCTCTTGGACCAATCTAAGGGAGTTCGTCTTCTCTTGGACCAATCTAAGGGAGTTCGTCTCCTCTTGGACCAATCGAAGGGAGTTCGTCTCCTCTTGGACCGATCTATGGGAGTTCCTCTCCTCTTGGGCCTATCTAAGTTTGTTCGTCCGATCTTTGCTTAATCAAAGGGAGTTCTTCTCCTCTTGCACCAATCTAACATAGTTCGTCTCCTCTTGGACGAATCAAAGGGATTCGTCTCCTCATTGACCAATCTAAGGGAGTTCGTCTCCTCTTGGACCAAACAATGGGAGTTCGTCTCCTCTTGGACCAATCAAAGGGTGTTCGTCTCCTCTTAGACCAATATAAGGGAGGTCGTCTCCACTTGGACCAATCTAAGGGAGTTCGTCTCCTCTTGGACCAATCGAAGGGAGTTCGTCTCCTCTTGGACAGATCTAAGGGTGTTCGTCTCCTCTTAAACCAATATAACGGAGGTCGTCTCCACTTGGACCGATCTAAGTTAGTTCGTCTCATCTTTGCTTAATCAATGGGAGTTCGTGTCCACTTGGACCAAACAAAGGGAGTTCGCCTCCTCTTGGACCAATCAAAGTGAGTTCGTCTCATCTTTGCTCAATCTATGGGAGTTCGTCTCCTCTTGGACCAATCAAACGGAGTTCGTCTCCTCTTGGACCAATCAAAGGGAGTTCGTCTCCTCTAGGACAAATCTAGGGGAGTTCGTCTCCTCTTGGACCAATCGAAGGGAGTTCGTCTCCTTTTGGACCGATCTAAGGGAGTTCGTCTCCTCTTGAGCCTATCTAAATTTGTTCGTCCAATCTTTGCTGAATCAAAGGGTGTTCGTCTCCTCTTGGACCAATCTAACGGAGTTCGTCTCATCTTGGACGAATCAAAGGGATTCGTCTCCTCTTTGCTTAATCAATGGGAGTTCGTGTCCTCTTGGACCAAACAAAGGGAGTTCGCCACCTCTTGGACCAATCAAAGTGAGTTCGTCTCATCTTTGCTCAATCTAGTGGAGTTCGTCTCCTCTTGGACCAATCCAACGGAGTTAGTCTCCTCTTGCACCAATCAAACGGAGTTCGTCTCCTCTTGGACCAATCTAAGAGAGTTCGTCCCCTCTTGGACCAAACAAAGGGAGTTCGTCTCCTCTTGGACCAAACAAAGGGAGTTCGTCTCCTCTTGGTCCAATCTAAGGGTGTTCGTCTCCTCTTAGAACAATATAAGGGAGGTCGTCTCCTCTTGAACCAATCTAGGTTAGTTCGTCTCATCTTTGCTTAATCAATGGGAGTTCGTGTCCTCTTGGACCGAGCTAAGGGAGTTCATCTCCTTTTGGGCCTATCTAAGTTTATTCGTCCAATCATTGCTTAATCAAAGGGAGTTTGTCTTCTCTTGGACCAATCTAACGGAGTTCTTCTCCTCTTGGACGAATCAAAGGGATTCGTCTCCTCATTGACCAATCTAAGGGAGTTCGTCTCCTCTTGGACCAAACAAAGGGAGTTCGTCTCCCCTTGGACCAATCTAAGGGTGTTCGTCTCCTCTTAGACCAATATAAGGGAGGTCGTCTCCTCTTGGAGCAATCTAAGTTAGTTCATCTCATCATTGCTTAATCAATGGGAATTCGTGTCCTCTTGGACGAAACAAAGGGAGTTCGTCTCCTCTTGGACTAATCAAAGTGAGTTCGTCTCAACTTTTCACAATCTAAGGGAGTTCGTCTCCTCTTGGACCAATCAAACCGAGTTCGTCTCCTCTTGCACCAATCAAATGGAGTTCGTCTCCTCTTGGACCAATCTAAGGGAGTTCGTCTCCTCTTGGACCAATCTAAGGGAGTTCGTCTCCTCTTGGACCAATATAACGGAGTTCGTCTCCTCTTGGACCAATCGAAGGGAGTTCGTCTCCTCTTGGACCGATCTAAGGGTGTTCGTCTCCTCTTGAACCAATATAACGGAGGTCGTCTCCACTTGGACCGATCTAAGTTAGTTCGTCTCATCTTTGCTTAATCAATGGGAGTTCGTGTCCACTTGGACCAAACAAAGGGAGTTCGCCTCCTCTTGGACCAATCAAAGTGAGTTCGTCTCATCGTTGCTCAATCTATGGGAGTTCGTCTCCTCTTGGACCAATCAAACGGAGTTCATCTCCTCTTGGACCAATCAAAGGGAGTTCGTCTCCTCTAGGACAAATCTAGGGGAGTTCGTCTCCTCTTGGACCAATCGAAGGGAGTTCGTCTCCTTTTGGACCGATCTAAGGGAGTTCGTCTCCTCTTGAGCCTATCTAAATTTGTTAGTCCAATCTTTGCTGAATCAAAGGGTGTTCGTCTCCTCTTGGACCAATCTAACGGAGTTCGTCTCATCTTGGACGAATCAAAGGGATTCGTCTCCTCATTGACCAATCTAAGGGAGTTCGTCTCCTCTTGGACCAAACAAAGGGAGTTCGTCTCCTCTTGGACCAATCTAAGGGTGTTCGTCTCCTCTTAGACCAATATAACGGAGGTCGTCTCCTCTTGGACCAATCTATGTTAGTTCGTCTCATCTTTGCTTAATCAATGGGAGTTCGTGTCCTCTTGGACCAAACAAAGGGAGTTCGCCACCTCTTGGACCAATCAAAGTGAGTTCGTCTCATCTTTGCTCAATCTAGTGGAGTTCGTCTCCTCTTGGACCAATCCAACGGAGTTCGTCTCCTCTTGCACCAATCAAACGGAGTTCGTCTCCTCTTGGACCAATCTAAGAGAGTTCGTCCCCTCATGGACCAATCTGAGGGAGTTCGTCTCCTCTTGGACCAAACAAAGGGAGTTCGTCTCCTATTGGCCCAATCTAAGGGTGTTCGTCTCCTCTTAGAACAATATAAGGGAGGTCGTCTCCTCTTGAACCAATCTAGGTTAGTTCGTCTCATCTTTGCTTAATCAATGGGAGTTCGTGTCCTCTTGGACCGAGCTAAGGGAGTTCATCTCCTTTTGGGCCTATCTAAGTTTATTCGTCCAATCATTGCTTAATCAAAGGGAGTTTGTCACCTCGAGGACCAATCTAACGGAGTTCATCTCATCTTGGACGAATCAAAGGGATTCGTCTCCTCATTGACCAATCTAAGGGAGTTCGTCTCCTCTTGGACTAAACAAAGGGAGTTCGTCTCCTCTTGGACCAATCTAAGGGTGTTCGTCTCCTCTTAGACCAATATAACGGAGGTCGTCTCCTCTTGGACCAATCTATGTTAGTTCGTCTCATCTTTGCTTAATCAATGGGAGTTCGTGTCCTCTTGGACGAAACCAAGGGAGTTCGCCACCTCTTGGACCAATCAAAGTGAGTTCGTCTCATCTTTGCTCAATCTAGTGGAGTTCGTCTCCTGTTGGACCAATCCAACGGAGTTCGTCTCCTCTTGGACCAATCAAACGGAGTTCGTCTCCTCTTGGACCAATCTAAGAGAATTCGTCCCCTCTTGGACCAATCTAAGGGAGTTCGTCTCCTCTTGGACCAAACAAAGGGAGTTCGTCTCCTCTTGGTCCAATCTAAGGGTGTTCGTCTCCTCTTAGAACAATATAAGGGAGGTCGTCTCCTCTTGAACCAATCTAGGTTAGTTCGTCTCATCTTTGCTTAATCAATGGGAGTTCGTGTCCTCTTGGACCGAGCTAAGGGAGTTCATCTCCTTTTGGGCCTATCTAAGTTTATTCGTCCAATCATTGCTTAGTCAAATGGAGTTTGTCTCCTCTTGGACCAATCTAACGGAGTTCGTCTCATCTTGGACGAATCAAAGGGATTCGTCTCCTCATTGACCAATCTAAGGGAGTTCGTCTCCTCTTGGACCAAACAAAGGGAGTTCGTCTCCTCTTGGACCAATCTAAGGGTGTTCGTCTCCTCTAAGACCAATATAACAGAGGTCGTCTCCTCTTGGACCAATCTATGTTAGTTCGTCTCATCTTTGCTTAATCAATGGGAGTTCGTGTCCTCTTGGACCAAACCAAGGGAGTTCGCCACCTCTTGGACCAATCAAAGTGAGTTCGTCTCATCTTTGCTCAATCTAGTGGAGTTCGTCTCCTCTTGGACCAATCTAACGGAGTTCGTCTCCTCTTAGACCAATATAAGGGAGGTCGTCTCCACTTGGACCAATCTAAGGGAGTTCGTCTCCTCTTGGACCAATCGAAGGGAGTTCGTCTCCTCTTGGACAGATCTAAGGGTGTTCGTCTCCTCTTAAACCAATATAACGGAGGTCGTCTCCACTTGGACCGATCTAAGTTAGTTCGTCTCATCTTTGCTTAATCAATGGGAGTTCGTGTCCACTTGGACCAAACAAAGGGAGTTCGCCTCCTCTTGGACCAATCAAAGTGAGTTCGTCTCATCTTTGCTCAATCTATGGGAGTTCGTCTCCTCTTGGACCAATCAAACGGAGTTCGTCTCCTCTTGGACCAATCAAAGGGAGTTCGTCTCCTCTAGGACAAATCTAGGGGAGTTCGTCTCCTCTTGGACCAATCGAAGGGAGTTCGTCTCCTTTTGGACCGATCTAAGGGAGTTCGTCTCCTCTTGAGCCTATCTAAATTTGTTCGTCCAATCTTTGCTGAATCAAAGGGTGTTCGTCTCCTCTTGGACCAATCTAACGGAGTTCGTCTCATCTTGGACGAATCAAAGGGATTCGTCTCCTCTTTGCTTAATCAATGGGAGTTCGTGTCCTCTTGACCAAACAAAGGGAGTTCGCCTCCTCTTGGACCAATCAAAGTGAGTTCGTCTCATCTTTGCTCAATCTAGTGGAGTTCGTCTCCTCTTGGACCAATCCAACGGAGTTCGTCTCCTCTTGGACCAATCAAACGGAGTTCGTCTCCTCTTGGACCAATCTAAGAGAGTTCGTCCCCTCTTGGACCAATCTAAGGGAGTTCGTCTCCTCTTGGACCAAACAAAGGGAGTTCGTCTCCTCCTGGTCCAATCTAAGGGTGTTCGTCTCCTCTTAGAACAATATAAGGGAGGTCGTCTCCTCTTGAACCAATCTAGGTGAGTTCGTCTCATCTTTGCTTAATCAATGGGAGTTCGTGTCCACTTGGACCAAACAAAGGGAGTTCGCCTCCTGTTGGACCAATCAAAGTGAGTTCGTCTCATCTTTGCTCAATCTATGGGAGTTCGTCTCCTCTTGGACCAATCAAACGGAGTTCGTCTCCTCTTGGACCAATCAAAGGGAGTTCGTCTCCTCTAGGACAAATCTAGGGGAGTTCGTCTCCTCTTGGACCAATCGAAGGGAGTTCGTCTCCTTTTGGACCGATCTAAGGGAGTTCGTCTCCTCTTGAGCCTATCTAAATTTGGTCGTCCAATCTTTCCTGAATCAAAGGGTGTTCGTCTCCTCTTGGACCAATCTAACGGAGTTCGTCTCATCTTGGACGAATCAAAGGGATTCGTCTCCTCATTGACCAATCTAAGGGAGTTCGTCTCCTCTTGGACCGATCTAAGGGAGTTCCTCTCCTCTTGGGCCTATCTAAGTTTGTTCGTCCAATCTTTGCTTAATCAAAGGGAGTTCGTCTCCTCTTGCACCAATCTAACATAGTTCGTCTCCTCTTGGACGAATCAAAGGGATTCGTCTCCTCATTGACCAATCCAAGGGAGTTCGTCTCCTCTTGGACCAAACAAAGGGAGTTCGTCTCCTCTTGGACCAATCAAAGGGTGTTCGTCTCCTCTTAGACCAATATAAGGGAGGTCGTCTCCTCTTGGACCATTCTAAGGGAGTTCGTCTCCTCTTGGACCAATCGAAGGGAGTTCGTCTCCTCTTGGACCGATCTAAGGGTGTTCGTCTCCTCTTAAACCAATATAACGGAGGTCGTCTCCACATGGACCGATCTAAGTTAGTTCGTCTCATCTTTGCTTAATCAATGGGAGTTCGTGTCCACTTGGACCAAACAAAGGGAGTTCGCCTCCTCTTGGACCAATCAAAGTGAGTTCGTCTCCTCTTGGACCAATCAAACGGAGTTCGTCTCCTCTTGGACCAATCAAAGGGAGTTCGTCTCCTCTAGGACAAATCTACGGGAGTTCGTCTCCTCTTGGACCAATCGAAGGGAGTTCGTCTCCTTTTAGACCGATCTAAGGGAGTTCGTCTCCTCTTGAGCCTATCTAAATTTGTTCGTCCAATCTTTCCTGAATCAAAGGGTGTTCGTCTCCTCTGGGACCAATCTAACGGAGTTCGTCTCATCTTGGACGAATCAAAGGGATTCGTCTCCTCATTGACCAATCTAAGGGAGTTCGTCTCCTCTTGGACCAAACAAAGGGAGTTCGTCTCCTCTTGGACCAATCTAAGGGTGTTCGTCTCCTCTTAGACCAATATAACGGAGGTCGTCTCCTCTTGGACCAATCTATGTTAGTTTGTCTCATCTTTGCTTAATCAATGGGAGTTCGTGTCCTCTTGGACCAAACAAAGGGAGTTCGCCACCTCTTGGACCAATCAAAGTGAGTTCGTCTCATCTTTGCTCAATCTAGTGGAGTTCGTCTCCTCTTGGACCAATCCAACGGAGTTAGTCTCCTCTTGCACCAATCAAACGGAGTTCATCTCCTCTTGGACCAATCTAAGAGAGTTCGTCCCCTCTTGGAACAAACAAAGGGAGTTCGTCTCCTCTTGGACCAATCTAGGGGTGTTCGTCTCCTCTTAGACCAATATAACGGAGGTCGTCTCCTCTTGGACCAATCTATGTTAGTTCGTCTCATCTTTGCTTAATCAATGGGAGTTCGTGTCCTCTTGGACCAAACCAGGGGAGTTCGCCAACTCTTGGACCAATCAAAGTGAGTTCGTCTCATCTTTGCTCAATCTAGTGGAGTTCGTCTCCTCTTGGACCAATCCAACGGAGTTCGTCTCCTCTTGGACCAATCAAATGGAGTTCGTCTCCTCTTGGACCAATCTAAGAGAGTTCGTCCCCTCTTGGACCAATCTAAGGGAGTTCGTCTCCTCTTGGACCAAGCAAAGGGAGTTCGTCTCCTCTTGGTCCAATCTAAGGGTGTTTTTTTTTTTTTTTTTGGTAAATCCAATCTAAGGGTGTTCGTCTCCTCTTAGAACAATATAAGGGAGGTCGTCTCCTCTTGAACCAATCTAGGTTAGTTCGTCTCATCTTTGCTTAATCAATGGGAGTTCGTGTCCTCTTGGACCGAGCTAAGGGAGTTCATCTCCTTTTGGGCCTATCTAAGTTTATTCGTCCAATCATTGCTTAATCAAAGGGAGTTTGTCTTCTCTTGGACCAATCTAACGGAGTTCTTCTCCTCTTGGACGAATCAAAGGGATTCGTCTCCTCATTGACCAATCTAAGGGAGTTCGTCTCCTCTTGGACCAAACAAAGGGAGTTCGTCTCCCCTTGGACCAATCTAAGGGTGTTCGTCTCCTCTTAGACCAATATAAGGGAGGTCGTCTCCTCTTGGAGCAATCTAAGTTAGTTCATCTCATCATTGCTTAATCAATGGGAATTCGTGTCCTCTTGGACGAAACAAAGGGAGTTCGTCTCCTCTTGGACTAATCAAAGTGAGTTCGTCTCAACTTTTCACAATCTAAGGGAGTTCGTCTCCTCTTGGACCAATCAAACCGAGTTCGTCTCCTCTTGCACCAATCAAATGGAGTTCGTCTCCTCTTGGACCAATCTAAGGGAGTTCGTCTCCTCTTGGACCAATCTAAGGGAGTTCGTCTCCTCTTGGACCAATATAACGGAGTTCGTCTCCTCTTGGACCAATCGAAGGGAGTTCGTCTCCTCTTGGACCGATCTAAGGGTGTTCGTCTCCTCTTGAACCAATATAACGGAGGTCGTCTCCACTTGGACCGATCTAAGTTAGTTCGTCTCATCTTTGCTTAATCAATGGGAGTTCGTGTCCACTTGGACCAAACAAAGGGAGTTCGCCTCCTCTTGGACCAATCAAAGTGAGTTCGTCTCATCGTTGCTCAATCTATGGGAGTTCGTCTCCTCTTGGACCAATCAAACGGAGTTCATCTCCTCTTGGACCAATCAAAGGGAGTTCGTCTCCTCTAGGACAAATCTAGGGGAGTTCGTCTCCTCTTGGACCAATCGAAGGGAGTTCGTCTCCTTTTGGACCGATCTAAGGGAGTTCGTCTCCTCTTGAGCCTATCTAAATTTGTTAGTCCAATCTTTGCTGAATCAAAGGGTGTTCGTCTCCTCTTGGACCAATCTAACGGAGTTCGTCTCATCTTGGACGAATCAAAGGGATTCGTCTCCTCATTGACCAATCTAAGGGAGTTCGTCTCCTCTTGGACCAAACAAAGGGAGTTCGTCTCCTCTTGGACCAATCTAAGGGTGTTCGTCTCCTCTTAGACCAATATAACGGAGGTCGTCTCCTCTTGGACCAATCTATGTTAGTTCGTCTCATCTTTGCTTAATCAATGGGAGTTCGTGTCCTCTTGGACCAAACAAAGGGAGTTCGCCACCTCTTGGACCAATCAAAGTGAGTTCGTCTCATCTTTGCTCAATCTAGTGGAGTTCGTCTCCTCTTGGACCAATCCAACGGAGTTCGTCTCCTCTTGCACCAATCAAACGGAGTTCGTCTCCTCTTGGACCAATCTAAGAGAGTTCGTCCCCTCATGGACCAATCTGAGGGAGTTCGTCTCCTCTTGGACCAAACAAAGGGAGTTCGTCTCCTATTGGCCCAATCTAAGGGTGTTCGTCTCCTCTTAGAACAATATAAGGGAGGTCGTCTCCTCTTGAACCAATCTAGGTTAGTTCGTCTCATCTTTGCTTAATCAATGGGAGTTCGTGTCCTCTTGGACCGAGCTAAGGGAGTTCATCTCCTTTTGGGCCTATCTAAGTTTATTCGTCCAATCATTGCTTAATCAAAGGGAGTTTGTCACCTCGTGGACCAATCTAACGGAGTTCATCTCATCTTGGACGAATCAATGGGATTCGTCTCCTCATTGACCAATCTAAGGGAGTTCGTCTCCTCTTGGACCAAACAAAGGGAGTTCGTCTCCTCTTGGACCAATCTAAGGGTGTTCGTCTCCTCTTAGACCAATATAACGGAGGTCGTCTCCTCTTGGACCAATCTATGTTAGTTCGTCTCATCTTTGCTTAATCAATGGGAGTTCGTGTCCTCTTGGACGAAACCAAGGGAGTTCGCCACCTCTTGGACCAATCAAAGTGAGTTCGTCTCATCTTTGCTCAATCTAGTGGAGTTCGTCTCCTCTTGGACCAATCCAACGGAGTTCGTCTCCTCTTGGACCAATCAAACGGAGTTCGTCTCCTCTTGGACCAATCTAAGAGAATTCGTCCCCTCTTGGACCAATCTAAGGGAGTTCGTCTCCTCTTGGACCAAACAAAGGGAGTTCGTCTCCTCTTGGTCCAATCTAAGGGTGTTCGTCTCCTCTTAGAACAATATAAGGGAGGTCGTCTCCTCTTGAACCAATCTAGGTTAGTTCGTCTCATCTTTGCTTAATCAATGGGAGTTCGTGTCCTCTTGGACCGAGCTAAGGGAGTTCATCTCCTTTTGGGCCTATCTAAGTTTATTCGTCCAATCATTGCTTAATCAAAGGGAGTTTGTCTCCTCTTGGACCAATCTAACGGAGTTCGTCTCATCTTGGACGAATCAAAGGGATTCGTCTCCTCATTGACCAATCTAAGGGAGTTCGTCTCCTCTTGGACCAAACAAAGGGAGTTCGTCTCCTCTTGGACCAATCTAAGGGTGTTCGTCTCCTCTAAGACCAATATAACAGAGGTCGTCTCCTCTTGGACCAATCTATGTTAGTTCGTCTCATCTTTGCTTAATCAATGGGAGTTCGTGTCCTCTTGGACCAAACCAAGGGAGTTCGCCACCTCTTGGACCAATCAAAGTGAGTTCGTCTCATCTTTGCTCAATCTAGTGGAGTTCGTCTCCTCTTGGACCAATCTAACGGAGTTCGTCTCCTCTTAGACCAATATAAGGGAGGTCGTCTCCACTTGGACCAATCTAAGGGAGTTCGTCTCCTCTTGGACCAATCGAAGGGAGTTCGTCTCCTCTTGGACAGATCTAAGGGTGTTCGTCTCCTCTTAAACCAATATAACGGAGGTCGTCTCCACTTGGACCGATCTAAGTTAGTTCGTCTCATCTTTGCTTAATCAATGGGAGTTCGTGTCCACTTGGACCAAACAAAGGGAGTTCGCCTCCTCTTGGACCAATCAAAGTGAGTTCGTCTCATCTTTGCTCAATCTATGGGAGTTCGTCTCCTCTTGGACCAATCAAACGGAGTTCGTCTCCTCTTGGACCAATCAAAGGGAGTTCGTCTCCTCTAGGACAAATCTAGGGGAGTTCATCTCCTCTTGGACCAATCGAAGGGAGTTCGTCTCCTTTTGGACCGATCTAAGGGAGTTCGTCTCCTCCTGAGCCTATCTAAATTTGTTCGTCCAATCTTTGCTGAATCAAAGGGTGTTCGTCTCCTCTTGGACCAATCTAACGGAGTTCGTCTCATCTTGGACGAATCAAAGGGATTCGTCTCCTCTTTGCTTAATCAATGGGAGTTCGTGTCCTCTTGGACCAAACAAAGGGAGTTCGCCTCCTCTTGGACCAATCAAAGTGAGTTCGTCTCATCTTTGCTCATTCTAGTGGAGTTCGTCTCCTCTTGGACCAATCCAACGGAGTTCGTCTCCTCTTGGACCAATCAAACGGAGTTCGTCTCCTCTTGGACCAATCTAAGATAGTTCGTCCCCTCTTGGACCAATCTAAGGGAGTTCGTCTCCTCTTGGACCAAACAAAGGGAGTTCGTCTCCTCCTGGTCCAATCTAAGGGTGTTCGTCTCCTCTTAGAACAATATAAGGGAGGTCGTCTCCTCTTGAACCAATCTAGGTGAGTTCGTCTCATCTTTGCTTAATCAATGGGAGTTCGTGTCCACTTGGACCAAACAAAGGGAGTTCGCCTCCTGTTGGACCAATCAAAGTGAGTTCGTCTCATCTTTGCTCAATCTATGGGAGTTCGTCTCCTCTTGGACCAATCAAACGGAGTTCGTCTCCTCTTGGACCAATCAAAGGGAGTTCGTCTCCTCTAGGACAAATCTAGGGGAGTTCGTCTCCTCTTGGACCAATCGAAGGGAGTTCGTCTCCTTTTGGACCGATCTAAGGGAGTTCGTCTCCTCTTGAGCCTATCTAAATT
Organism: Melaleuca quinquenervia; assembly: GCA_030064385.1. NCBI lineage: Eukaryota > Viridiplantae > Streptophyta > Magnoliopsida > Myrtales > Myrtaceae > Melaleuca > Melaleuca quinquenervia. Next base: position 208,356 of record JAPVXF010000030.1, read on the forward strand.
TGGTCGTCCAATCTTTCCTGAATCAAAGGGTGTTCGTCTCCTCTTGGACCAATCTAACGGAGTTCGTCTCATCTTGGACGAATCAAAGGGATTCGTCTCCTCATTGACCAATCTAAGGGAGTTCGTCTCCTCTTGGACCAAACAAAGGGAGTTCGTCTCCTCTTGGACCAATCTAAGGGTGTTCGTCTCCTCTTAAACCAATATAACGGAGGTCGTCTCCTCTTGGACCAATCTATGTTAGTTCGTCTCATCTTTGCTTAATCAATGGGAGTTCGTGTCCTCTTGGACCAAACAAAGGGAGTTCGCCACCTCTTGGACCAATCAAAGTGAGTTCGTCTCATCTTTGCTCAATCTAGTGGAGTTCGTCTCCTCTTGGACCAATCCAACGGAGTTCGTCTCCTCTTGCACCAATCAAACGGAGTTCGTCTCCTCTTGGACCAATCTAAGAGAGTTCGTCCCCTCTTGGACCAATCTGAGGGAGTTCGTCTCCTCTTGGACCAAACAAAGGGAGTTCGTCTCCTCTTGGTCCAATCTAAGGGTGTTCGTCTCCTCTTAGAACAATATAAGGGAGGTCGTCTCCTCTTGAACCATTCTAGGTTAGTTCGTCTCATCTTTCCTTAATCAATGGGAGTTCGTGTCCTCTTGGACCGAGCTAAGGGAGTTCATCTCCTTTTGGGCCTATCTAAGTTTATTCGTCCAATCATTGCTTAATCAAAGGGAGTTTGTCTCCTCTTGGACCAATCTAACGGAGTTCTTCTCCTCTTGGACGAATCAAAGGGATTCGTCTCCTCATTGACAAATCTAAGGGAGTTCGTCTCCTCTTGGACCAAACAAAGGGAGTTCGTCTCCTCTTGGACCAATCTAAGGGTGTTCGTCTCCTCTTAGACCAATATAAGGGAGGTCGTCTCCTCTTGGAGCAATCTTAGTTAGTTCATCTCATCATTGCTTAATCAATGGGAATTCGTGTCCTCTTGGACGAAACAAAGGGAGTTCGTCTCCTCTTCGACTAATCAAAGTGAGTTCGTCTCAACTTTGCACAATCTAAGGGAGTTCGTCTCCTCTTGGACCAATCAAACGGAGTTCGTCTCCTCTTGCACCAATCAAACGGAGTTCGTCTCCTCTTGGACCAATCTAAGGGAGTTCGTCTTCTCTTGGACCAATCTAAGGGAGTTCGTCTCCTCTTGGACCATTCGAAGGGAGTTCGTCTCCTCTTGGACCGATCTAAGGGAGTTCCTCTCCTCTTGGGCCTATCTAAGTTTGTTCGTCCAATCTTTGCTTAATCAAAGGGAGTTCGTCTCCTCTTGCACCAATCTAACATAGTTCGTCTCCTCTTGGACGAATCAAAGGGATTCGTCTCCTCATTGACCAATCTAAGGGAGTTCGTCTCCTCTTGGACCAAACAAAGGGAGTTCGTCTCCTCTTGGACCAATCAAAGGGTGTTCGTCTCCTCTTAGACCAATATAAGGGAGGTCGTCTCCTCTTGGACCATTCTAAGGGAGTTCGTCTCCTCTTGGACCAATCGAAGGGAGTTCGTCTCCTCTTGGACCGATCTAAGGGTGTTCGTCTCCTCTTAAACCAATATAACGGAGGTCGTCTCCACATGGACCGATCTAAGTTAGTTCGTCTCATCTTTGCTTAATCAATGGGAGTTCGTGTCCACTTGGACCAAACAAAGGGAGTTCGCCTCCTCTTGGACCAATCAAAGTGAGTTCGTCTCCTCTTGGACCAATCAAACGGAGTTCGTCTCCTCTTGGACCAATCAAAGGGAGTTCGTCTCCTCTAGGACAAATCTACGGGAGTTCGTCTCCTCTTGGACCAATCGAAGGGAGTTCGTCTCCTTTTAGACCGATCTAAGGGAGTTCGTCTCCTCTTGAGCCTATCTAAATTTGTTCGTCCAATATTTCCTGAATCAAAGGGTGTTCGTCTCCTCTGGGACCAATCTAACGGAGTTCGTCTCATCTTGGACGAGTCAAAGGGATTCGTCTCCTCATTGACCAATCTAAGGGAGTTCGTCTCCTCTTGGACCAAACAAAGGGAGTTCGTCTCCTCTTGGACCAATCTAAGGGTGTTCGTCTCCTCTTAGACCAATATAACGGAGGTCGTCTCCTCTTGGACCAATCTATGTTAGTTTGTCTCATCTTTGCTTAATCAATGGGAGTTCGTGTCCTCTTGGACCAAACAAAGGGAGTTCGCCACCTCTTGGACCAATCAAAGTGAGTTCGTCTCATCTTTGCTCAATCTAGTGGAGTTCGTCTCCTCTTGGACCAATCCCACGGAGTTAGTCTCCTCTTGCACCAATCAAACGGAGTTCGTCTCCTCTTGGACCAATCTAAGAGAGTTCGTCCCCTCTTGGAACAAACAAAGGGAGTTCGTCTCCTCTTGGACCAATCTAAGGGTGTTCGTCTCCTCTTAGACCAATATAACGGAGGTCGTCTCCTCTTGGACCAATCTATGTTAGTTCGTCTCATCTTGGCTTAATCAATGGGAGTTCGTGTCCTCTTGGACCAAACCAGGGGAGTTCGCCAACTCTTGGACCAATCAAAGTGAGTTCGTCTCATCTTTGCTCAATCTAGTGGAGTTCGTCTCCTCTTGGACCAATCAAATGGAGTTCGTCTCCTCTTGGACCAATCTAAGAGAGTTCGTCCCCTCTTGGACCAATCTAAGGGAGTTCGTCTCCTCTTGGACCAAACAAAGGGAGTTCGTCTCCTCTTGGTCCAATCTAAGGGTGTTTTTTTTTTTTTTTTTGGTAAATCCAATCTAAGGGTGTTCGTCTCCTCTTAGAACAATATAAGGGAGGTCGTCTCCTCTTGAACCAATCTAGGTTAGTTCGTCTCATCTTTGCTTAATCAATGGGAGTTCGTGTCCTCTTGGACCGAGCTAAGGGAGTTCATCTCCTTTTGGGCCTATCTAAGTTTATTCGTCCAATCATTGCTTAATCAAAGGGAGTTTGTCTTCTCTTGGACCAATCTAACGGAGTTCTTCTCCTCTTGGACGAATCAAAGGGATTCGTCTCCTCATTGACCAATCTAAGGGAGTTCGTCTCCTCTTGGACCAAACAAAGGGAGTTCGTCTCCCCTTGGACCAATCTAAGGGTGTTCGTCTCCTCTTAGACCAATATAAGGGAGGTCGTCTCCTCTTGGAGCAATCTAAGTTAGTTCATCTCATCATTGCTTAATCAATGGGAATTCGTGTCCTCTTGGACGAAACAAAGGGAGTTCGTCTCCTCTTGGACTAATCAAAGTGAGTTCGTCTCAACTTTTCACAATCTAAGGGAGTTCGTCTCCTCTTGGACCAATCAAACCGAGTTCGTCTCCTCTTGCACCAATCAAATGGAGTTCGTCTCCTCTTGGACCAATCTAAGGGAGTTCGTCTCCTCTTGGACCAATCTAAGGGAGTTCGTCTCCTCTTGGACCAATATAACGGAGTTCGTCTCCTCTTGGACCAATCGAAGGGAGTTCGTCTCCTCTTGGACCGATCTAAGGGTGTTCGTCTCCTCTTGAACCAATATAACGGAGGTCGTCTCCACTTGGACCGATCTAAGTTAGTTCGTCTCATCTTTGCTTAATCAATGGGAGTTCGCGTCCACTTGGACCAAACAAAGGGAGTTCGCCTCCTCTTGGACCAATCAAAGTGAGTTCGTCTCATCGTTGCTCAATCTATGGGAGTTCGTCTCCTCTTGGACCAATCAAACGGAGTTCCTCTCCTCTTGGACCAATCAAAGAGAGTTCGTCTCCTCTAGGACAAATCTAGGGGAGTTCGTCTCCTCTTGGACCAATCGAAGGGAGTTCGTCTCCTTTTGGACCGATCTAAGGGAGTTCGTCTCCTCTTGAGCCTATCTAAATTTGTTAGTCCAATCTTTGCTGAATCAAAGGGTGTTCGTCTCCTCTTGGACCAATCTAACGGAGTTCGTCTCATCTTGGACGAATCAAAGGGATTCGTCTCCTCATTGACCAATCTAAGGGAGTTCGTCTCCTCTTGGACCAAACAAAGGGAGTTCGTCTCCTCTTGGACCAATCTAAGGGTGTTCGTCTCCTCTTAGACCAATATAACGGAGGTCGTCTCCTCTTGGACTAATCTATGTTAGTTCGTCTCATCTTTGCTTAATCAATGGGAGTTCGTGTCCTCTTGGACCAAACAAAGGGAGTTCGCCACCTCTTGGACCAATCAAAGTGAGTTCGTCTCATCTTTGCTCAATCTAGTGGAGTTCGTCTCCTCTTGGACCAATCCAACGGAGTTCGTCTCCTCTTGCACTAATCAAACGGAGTTCGTCTCCTCTTGGACCAATCTAAGAGAGTTCGTCCCCTCATGGACCAATCTGAGGGAGTTCGTCTCCTCTTGGACCAAACAAAGGGAGTTCGTCTCCTATTGGCCCAATCTAAGGGTGTTCGTCTCCTCTTAGAACAATATAAGGGAGGTCGTCTCCTCTTGAACCAATCTAGGTTAGTTCGTCTCATCTTTGCTTAATCAATGGGAGTTCGTGTCCTCTTGGACCGAGCTAAGGGAGTTCATCTCCTTTTGGGCCTATCTAAGTTTATTCGTCCAATCATTGCTTAATCAAAGGGAGTTTGTCACCTCGTGGACCAATCTAACGGAGTTCATCTCATCTTGGACGAATCAAAGGGATTCGTCTCCTCATTGACCAATCTAAGGGAGTTCGTCTCCTCTTGGACCAAACAAAGGGAGTTCGTCTCCTCTTGGACCAATCTAAGGGTGTTCGTCTCCTCTTAGACCAATATAACGGAGGTCGTCTCCTCTTGGACCAATCTATGTTAGTTCGTCTCATCTTTGCTTAATCAATGGGAGTTCGTGTCCTCTTGGACGAAACCAAGGGAGTTCGCCACCTCTTGGACCAATCAAAGTGAGTTCGTCTCATCTTTGCTCAATCTAGTGGAGTTCGTCTCCTCTTGGACCAATCCAACGGAGTTCGTCTCCTCTTGGACCAATCAAACGGAGTTCGTCTCCTCTTGGACCAATCTAAGAGAATTCGTCCCCTCTTGGACCAATCTAAGGGAGTTCGTCTCCTCTTGGACCAAACAAAGGGAGTTCGTCTCCTCTTGGTCCAATCTAAGGGTGTTCGTCTCCTCTTAGAACAATATAAGGGAGGTCGTCTCCTCTTGAACCAATCTAGGTTAGTTCGTCTCATCTTTGCTTAATCAATGGGAGTTCGTGTCCTCTTGGACCGAGCTAAGGGAGTTCATCTCCTTTTGGGCCTATCTAAGTTTATTCGTCCAATCATTGCTTAATCAAAGGGAGTTTGTCTCCTCTTGGACCAATCTAACGGAGTTCGTCTCATCTTGGACGAATCAAAGGGATTCGTCTCCTCATTGACCAATCTAAGGGAGTTCGTCTCCTCTTGGACCAAACAAAGGGAGTTCGTCTCCTCTTGGACCAATCTAAGGGTGTTCGTCTCCTCTAAGACCAATATAACAGAGGTCGTCTCCTCTTGGACCAATCTATGTTAGTTCGTCTCATCTTTGCTTAATCAATGGGAGTTCGTGTCCTCTTGGACCAAACCAAGGGAGTTCGCCACCTCTTGGACCAATCAAAGTGAGTTCGTCTCATCTTTGCTCAATCTACTGGAGTTCGTCTCCTCTTGGACCAATCCAACGGAGTTCGTCTCCTCTTGGACCAATCAAACGGAGTTCGTCTCCTCTTGGACCAATCTAAGAGAGTTCGTCCCCTCTTGGACCAATCTAAGGGAGTTCGTCTCCTCTTGGACTAAACAAAGGGAGTTCGTCTCCTCTTGGTCCAATCTAAGGGTGTTCGTCTCCTCTTAGAACAATATAAGGGAGGTCGTCTCCTCTTGAACCAATCTAGTTTAGTTCGTCTCATCTTTGCTTAATCAATGGGAGTTCGTGTCCTCTTGGACCGAGCTAAGGGAGTTCATCTCCTTTTGGGCCTATCTAAGTTTATTCGTCCAATCATTGCTTAATCAAAGGGAGTTTGTCTCCTCTTGGACCAATCTAACGGAGTTCGTCTCATCTTGGACGAATCAAAGGGATTCGTCTCCTCATTGACCAATCTAAGGGAGTTCGTCTCCTCTTGGACCAAACAAAGGGAGTTCGTCTCCTCTTGGACCAATCTAAGGGTGTTCGTCTCCTCTTAGAACAATATAAGGGAGGTCGTCTCCTCTTGAACCAATCTAGGTTAGTTCGTCTCATCTTTGCTTAATCAATGGGAGTTCGTGTCCTCTTGGACCGAGCTAAGGGAGTTCATCTCCTTTTGGGCCTATCTAAGTTTATTCGTCCAATCATTGCTTAATCAAAGGGAGTTTGTCTCCTCTTGGACCAATCTAACGGAGTTCGTCTCATCTTGGACGAATCAAAGGGATTCGTCTCCTCATTGACCAATCTAAGGGAGTTCGTCTACTCTTGGACCAAACAAAGGGAGTTCGTGTCCACTTGGACCAAACAAAGGGAGTTCGCCTCCTCTTGGACCAATCAAAGTGAGTTCGTCTCATCTTTGCTTAATCTATGGGAGTTCGTCTCCTCTTGGACCAATCAAAGGGAGTTCGTCTCCTCTAGGACAAATCTAGGGGAGTTCGTCTCCTCTTGGACCAATCGAAGGGAGTTCGTCTCCTTTTGGACCGATCTAAGGGAGTTCGTCTCCTCTTGAGCCTATCTAAATTTGTTCGTCCAATCTTTCCTGAATCAAAGGGTGTTCGTCTCCTCTTGGACCAATCTAACGGAGTTCGTCTCATCTTGGACGAATCAAAGGGATTCGTCTCCTCATTGACCAATCTAAGGGAGTTCGTCTCCTCTTGGACCAAACAAAGGGAGTTCGTCTCCTCTTGGACCAATCTAAGGGTGTTCGTCTCCTCTAAGACCAATATAACGGAGGTCGTCTCCTCTTGGACCAATCTATGTTAGTTCGTCTCATCTTTGCTTAATCAAGGGGAGTTCGTGTCCTCTTGGACCAAACAAAGGGAGTTCGCCACCTCTTGGACCAATCAAAGTGAGTTCGTCTCATCTTTGCTCAATCTAGTGGAGTTCGTCTCCTCTTGGACCAATCCAACGGAGTTCGTCTCCTCCTGCACCAATCAAACGGAGTTCATCTCCTCTTGGACCAATCTAACAGAGTTCGTCCCCTCTTGGACCAATCTAAGGGAGTTTGTCTCCTCTTGGACCAAACAAAGGGAGTTCGTCTCCTCTTGGTCCAATCTAAGGGTGTTCGTCTCCTCTTAGAACAATATAAGGGAGGTCGTCTCCTCTTGAACCAATCTAGGTTAGTTCGTCTCATCTTTGCTTATTCAATGGGAGTTCGTGTCCTCTTGGACCGAGCTAAGGGAGTTCATCTCCTTTTGGGCCTATCTAAGTTTATTCGTCCAATCATTGCTTAATCAAAGGGAGTTTGTCTCCTCTTGGACCAATCTAACGGAGTTCGTCTCATCTTGGACGAATCAAAGGGATTCGTCTCCTCATTGACCAATCTAAGGGAGTTCGTCTCCTCTTGGACCAAACAAAGGGAGTTCGTCTCCTCTTGGACCAATCTAAGGGTGTTCGTCTCCTCTTAGACCAATATAACGGAGGTCGTCTCCTCTTGGACCAATCTAGGTTAGTTCGTCTCATCTTTGCTTAATCAATGGGAGTTCGTGTCCTCTTGGACTGAGCTAAGGGAGTTCATCTCCTTTTGGGCCTATCTAAGTTTATTCGTCCAATCATTGCTTAATCAAAGGGAGTTTGTCTCCTCTTGGACCAATCTAACGGAGTTCTTCTCCTCTTGGATGAATCAAAGGGATTCGTCTCCTCATTGACCAATCTAAGGGAGTTCGTCTCCTCTTGGACCAAACAAAGGGTGTTCGTCTCCTCTTGGACCAATCTAAGGGTGTTCGTCTCCTCTTAGACCAATATAAGGGAGGTCGTCTCCTCTTGGAGCAATCTTAGTTAGTTCATCACATCATTGCTTAATCAATGGGAATTCGTGTCCTCTTGGACGAAACAAAGGGAGTTCGTCTCCTCTTGGACTAATCAAAGTGAGTTCGTCTCAACTTTGCACAATCTAAGGGAGTTCGTCTCCTCTTGGACCAATCAAACGGAGTTCGTCTCCTCTTGCACCAATCAAACGGAGTTCGTCTCCTCTTGGACCAATCTAAGGGAGTTCGTCTTCTCTTGGACCAATCTAAGGGAGTTCGTCTCCTCTTGGACCAATCGAAGGGAGTTCATCTCCTCTTGGACCGATCTAAGGGAGTTCCTCTCCTCTTGGGCCTATCTAAGTTTGTTCGTCCAATCTTTGCTTAATCAAAGGGAGTTCGTCTCCTCTTGCGCCAATCTAACATAGTTCGTCTCCTCTTGGACGAATCAAAGGGATTCGTCTCCTCATTGACCAATCTAAGGGAGTTCGTCTCCTCTTGGACCAAACAAAGGGAGTTCGTCTCCTCTTGGACCAATCAAAGGGTGTTCGTCTCCTCTTAGACCAATATAAGGGAGGTCGTCTCCTCTTGGACCAATCTAAGGGAGTTCGTCTCCTCTTGGACCAATCGAAGGGAGTTCATCTCCTCTTGGACCGATCTAAGGGTGTTCGTCTCCTCTTAAACCAATATAACGGAGGTCGTCTCCACTTGGACCGATCTAAGTTAGTTCGTCTCATCTTTGCTTAATCAATGGGAGTTCGTGTCCACTTGGACCAAACAAAGAGAGTTCGCCTCCTCTTGGACCAATCAAAGTGAGTTCGTCTCATCTTTGCTCAATCTATGGGAGTTCGTCTCCTCTTGGACCAATCAAACGGAGTTCGTCTCCTCTTGCACCAATCAAACGGAGTTCGTCTCCTCTTGGACCAATCTAAGGGAGTTCGTCTCCTCTTGGACCAATCTAAGGGAGTTCGTCTCCTCTCGGACCAAACAAAGGGAGTTCGTCTCCTCTTGGTCGAATCTAAGGGTGTTCGTCTCCTCTTGGAACAATCTAAGTTAGTTCGTCTCATCTTTGCTTAATCAATGGGAGTTCGTGTCCTCTTGGACCGAGCTAAGGGAGTTCAACTCCTTTTGGGCCTATCTATGTTTATTCGTCCAATCATTGCTTAATCAAAGGGAGTTCGTCTCCTCTTGGACCAATCTGACGGAGTTCGTCTCCTCTTGGACGAATCAAAGGGATTCGTCTCCTCATTGACCAATCTAAGGGAGTTCGTCTCCTCTTGGACCAAACAAAGGGAGTTCGTCTGCTCTTGGACCAATCTAAGGGTGTTCGTCTCCTCTTAGACCAATATAAGAGAGGTCGTCTTCTCTTGGACCAATCTAAGTTAGTTCATCTCATCTTTGCTTAATCAATGGGAATTCGTGTCCTCTTGGACCAAACAAAGGGAGTTCGTCTCCTCTTGGACTAATCAAATTGAGTTCGTCTCAACTTTACACAATCTAAGGGAGTTCGTCTCCTCTTGGACCATTCAAACGGAGTTCGTCTCCACTTGCACCAATCAAACGGAGTTCGTCTCCTCTTGGACCAATCTAAGGGAGTTCGTCTCCTCTTGGACCAATCTAAGGGAGTTCGTCTCCTCTTGCACCAATCGAAGGGAGTTCGTCTCCTCTTGGACCGATCTAAGGGAGTTCGTCTCCTCTTGGACCGATCTAACGGAGTTCGTCTCCTCTTGGACGAATCAAAGGGATTCGTCTCCTCATTGACCAATCTAAGGGAGTTCGTCTCCTCTTGTACAAAACATAGGGAGTTCGTCTCCTCTTGGACCAATCTAAGGGTGTTCGTCTCCTCTTGGACCAATATAAGGGAGGTCGTCTCCTCTTGGACCAATCTAAGTTAGTTCGTCTCATCTTTGCTTAGTCAATGGGAGTTCGTGTCCTCTTGGAACAAACAAAGGGAGTTCGTTTCCTCTTGGACCAATCAAAGTGAGTTCGTCTCATCTTTGCTCAATCTAAGGGAGTTCGTCTCCTCTTGGACCAACCAAACGAAGTTCGTCTCCTCTTGCACCAATCAAAGGGAGTTCGTCTCCTCTTGGACCAACTAAGGGAGTTCGTCTCCTCTTGGACCAATCTAAGGGAGTTCGTCTCCTCTTGGACCTATCGAAGGGAGTTCGTCTCCTCTTGGACCGATCTAAGGGAGTTTGTCTCCTCTTGGGCCTATCTAAGTTTGTTCGTCCAATCTTTGCTTAATCAAAGGGAGTTCGTCTCCTCTTGGACCAATCTAACGGAGTTCGTCTCCTCTTGGACCAATCTAACGGAGTTCGTCTCCTCTTGGACGAATCAAAGGGATTCGTCTCCTCATTGACCAATCTAAGGGACTTCGTCTCCTCTTGGACCAAACAAAGGGAGTTCGTCTCCTCTTGGAACAATGTAAGGGTGTTCGTCTCCTCTTGGACCAATCTAACGGAGTTCGTCTCGTCTTGGACGAATCAAAGGGATTGGTCTCCTCATTGACCAATCTAAGGGAGTTCGTCTCCTCTTGGACCAAACAAAGGGAGTTCGTCCCCTCTTAGACCAACCTAAGGGTGTTTGTCTCCTCTTAGACCAATATAAGAGAGGTCGTCTCCTCTTGGACCAATCTAAGTTTGTTCGTCTCATCTTTGCTCAATCTAAGTGAGTTCGTCTCCTCTTGGACCAACCAAATGGAGTTCGTCTCCTCTTGCACCAATCAAACGGAGTTCGTCTCCTCTTGGACCAATCTAAGGGAGTTCGTCTCCTGTTGGACCAATCTAAGGGAGTTCGTCTCCTCTTGGACCAATCGAAGGGAGTTCGTCTCCTCTTGGACCGATCTAAGGGAGTTCGTCTCCTCTTGGGCCAATCTAAGTTTGTTCGTCCAATCTTTGCTTAATCAAAGGTAGTTCGTCTCCTCTTGGACCAAACTAACGGAGTTCGTCTCTTCTTGGACGAATCAAAGGGATTCGTCTCCTCATTGACCAATCTAAGGGAGTTCGTCTCCTCTTGGACCAAACAAAGGGAGTTCGTCTCCTCTTGGACCAATCTAAGGGTGTTCGTCTCCTCTTAGACCAATATAAGGGAGGTCGTCTCCTCTTGGACCGATCTAAGTTAGTTCGTCTCATCTTTGCTTAATCAATGGGAGTTCGTGTCCCCTTGGACCAAACAAAGGGAGTTCGCCTCCTCTTGGACCAATCAAAGTGAGTTCGTCTCATCTTTGCTCAATCTAAGGGAGTTCGTCTCCTTTTGGACCAATCAAACGGAGTTTGTCTCCTCTTGCACCAATCAAACGGAGTTCGTCTCCTCTTGGACCAACCTAAGGGAGTTCGTCTCCCCTTAGACCAATCTAAGGGAGTTCGTCTCCTGTTGGACCAATCGAAGCGATTTCGTCTCCTCTTGGACCGATCTAAGGGAGTTCGTCTCCTATTGGGCCTATCTAAGTTTGTTCGTCCAATCTTTGCTTAATCAAAGGGAGTTCGTCTCCTCTTGCACCAATCTAACGGAGTTCTTCTCCTCTTGGACGAATCAAAGGGATTCGTCTCCTCATTGACCAATCTAAGGGAGTTCGTCTCCTCTTGGTCCAAACAAAGGGAGTTCATCTCCTCTTGGACCAATCTAAGGGTGTTCGTCTCCTCTTAGACCAATATAACGGAGGTCGCCTCCTCTTGGACCGATCTAAGTTAGTTCGTCTCATCTTTCCTTAATCAATGGGAGTTCGTGTCTTCTTGGACCGAGCTAAGGGAGTTCATCTACTTTTGGTCCTATCTAAGTTTATTCGTCCAATCTTTGCTTAATCAAAGGGAGTTCGTCTCCTCTTGGACCAATCTAATGGAGTTCATCTCCTCTCGGACGAATCAAAGGGATTCATCTCCTCATTGACCAATCTAAGGGAGTTCGTCTCCTCTTGGACCAAACAAAGGGAGTTCGTCTCCTCTTGGACCAATCTAAGGGTGTTCGTCTCCTCTTAGACCAATATAAGGGAGGTCGTCTCCTCTTGGACCAATCTAAGTTAGTTCGTCTCATCTTTGCTTAATCAATGGGAGTTCGTGTCCTCTTGGACCAAACAACGGGAGTTCGCCTCCTCTTGGACCAATCTAAGGGAGTTCGTCTTCTCTTTGCCCTATCTACGTTTTTCGTCCAATCTTTGCTTAATCAAAGGGAGTTCGTCTCCTCTTGGACCATTCGAACAGAGTTCATCTCCTCTTGGACCAATCAAAGGGAGTTCGTCTCCTCGTGGACCAATCTAAGGGATTTCGTCTCCTCTTGGACCAATCTAATGGAGTTCGTCTCATCTTTGCTTAATCAATGGGAGTTCGTCCCCTCTTGGACCAATTAAACGGAGTTCGACACCTCTTGGACCAATCTAAGTTAGTTCGTCTCATTTTTGCTCAATCTAAGGGAGTTCGTCTCCTCTTGGACCAATCAAAGGGAGTTCGTCTCCTCTAGGACAAATCTAGGGGAGTTCGTCTCCTCTTGGACCAATCGAAGGGAGTTCGTCTCCTTTTGGACCGATCTAAGGGAGTTCGTCTCCTCTTGAGCCTATCTAAATTTGTTCGTCCAATCTTTCCTGAATCAAAGGGTGTTCGTCTCCTCTTGGACCAATCTAACGGAGTTCGTCTCATCTTGGACGAATCAAAGGGATTCGGCTCCTCATTGACCAATCTAAGGGAGTTCGTCTCCTCTTGGACCAAACAAAGGGAGTTCGTCTCCTGTTGGACCAATCTAAGGGTGTTCGTCTCCTCTTAGACCAATATAAGGGAGGTCGTCTCCTCTTGGACCGATCTAAGTTAGTTCGTCTCATATTTGCTTAATCAATGGGAGTTCGTGTCCTCTTGGACCAAACAAAGGGAGTTCGCCACCTCTTGGACCAATCAAAGTGAGTTCGTCTCATCTTTGCTCAATCTAGTGGAGTTCGTCTCCTCTTGGACCAATCCAACTGAGTTCGTCTCCTCCTGCACCAATCAAACGGAGTTCGTCTCCTCTTGGACCAATCTAAGAGAGTTCGTCCCCTCTTGGACCAATCTAAGGGAGTTCGTCTCCTCTTGGACCAAACAAAGTGAGTTCGTCTCCTCTTGGTCCAATCTAAGGGTGTTCGTCTCCTCTTAGAACAATATAAGGGAGGTCGTCTCCTCTTGAACCAATCTAGGTTAGTTCGTCTCATCTTTGCTTAATCAATGGGAGTTCGTGTCCTCTTGGACCGAGCTAAGGGAGTTCATCTCCTTTTGGGCCTATCTAAGTTTATTCGTCCAATCATTGCTTAATCAAAGGGAGTTTGTCTACTCTTGGACCAATCTAACGGAGTTCTTCTCCTCTTGGACGAATCAAAGGGATTCGTCTACTCATTGACCAATCTAAGGGAGTTCGTCTCCTCTTGGACCAAACAAAGGGAGTTCGTCTCCTCTTGGACCAATCTAAGGGTGGTCGTCTCCTCTTAGACCAATATAAGGGAGGTCGTCTCCTCTTGGAGCAATCTTAGTTAGTTCATCTCATCATTGCTTAATCAATGGGAATTTGTGTCCTCTTGGACGAAACAAAGGGAGTTCGTCTCCTCTTGGACTAATCATAGTGAGTTCGTCTCAACTTTGCACAATCTAAGGGAGTTCGTCTCCTCTTGGACCATTCAAACGGAGTTCGTCTCCTCTTGCACCAATCAAACGGAGTTCGTCTCCTCTTGGACCAATCTAAGGGAGTTCGTCTTCTCTTGGACCAATCTAAGGGAGTTCGTCTCCTCTTGGACCAATCGAAGGGAGTTCGTCTCCTCTTGGACAGATCTAAGGGAGTTCCTCTCCTCTTGGACCTATCTAAGTTTGTTCGTCCAATCTTTGCTTAATCAAAGGGAGTTCGTCTCCTCTTGCACCAATCTAACATAGTTCTCTCCTCTTGGACGAATCAAAGGGATTCGTCTCCTCATTGACCAATCTGAGGGAGTTCGTCTCCTCTTGGACCAAACAAAGGGAGTTCGTCTCCTCTTGGACCAATCAAAGGGTGTTCGTCTCCTCTTAGACCAATATAAGGGAGGTCGTCTCCTCTTGGACCAATCTAAGGGAGTTCGTCTCCTCTTGGACCAATCGAAGGGAGTTCGTCTCCTATTGGACCGATCTAAGGGTGTTCGTCTCCTCTTAAACCAATATAACGGAGGTCGTCTCCACTTGGACCGATCTAAGTTAGTTCGTCTCATCTTTGCTTAATCAATGGGAGTTCGTGTCCACTTGGACCAAACAAAGGGAGTTCGCCTCCTCTTGGACCAATCAACGTGTGTTCGTCTCATCTTTGCTCAATCTATGGGAGTTCGTCTCCTCTTGGACCAATCAAACGGAGTTCGTCTCCTCTTGCACCAATCAAACGGAGTTCGTCTCCTCTTGGACCAATCTAAGGGAGTTCGTCTCCTCTTGGACCAATCTAAGGGAGTTCGTCTCCTCTCGGACCAAACAAAGGGAGTTCGTCTCCTCTTGGTCCAATCTAAGGGTGTTCGTCTCATCTTAGACCAATATAGGGGAGGTCGTCTCCTCTTGGAACAATCTAAGTTAGTTCGTCTCATCTTTGCTTAATCAATGGGAGTTCGTGTCCTCTTGGACCAAACAAAGAGAGTTCGCCTCCTCTTGGACCAATCAAAGTGAGTTCGTCTCATCTTTGCTCAATCTAAGGGAGTTCGTCTCCTCTTGGACCATTCAAACGGAGTTCGTCTCCTCTTGCACCAATCAAACGGAGTTCGTCTCCTCTTGGACCAATCTAAGGGAGTTCGTCTCCTCTTGGACCAATCTAAGGGAGTTCGTCTCCTCATGCACCAATCGAAGGGAGTTCGTCTCCTCTTGGACCGATCTAAGGGAGTTCGTCTCCTCTTGGACCAATCTAACGGAGTTCGTCTCCTCTTGGACGAATCAAAGCGATTCGTCTCCTCATTGACCAATCTAAGGGAGTTCGTCTCCTCTTGTACCAAACAAAGGGAGTTCGTCTCCTCTTGGACCAATCTAAGGGTGTTCGTCTCCTCTTAGACCAATATAAGAGAGGTCGTCTCCTCTTGGACCAATCTAAGTTAGTTCGTCTCATCTTTACTTAATCGATGGGAGTTCGTGTCCTCTTGGACCAAACAAAGGGAGTTCGCCACCTCTTGGACCAATCAAAGTGAGTTCGTCTCATCTTTGCTCAATCTAGTGGAGTTCGTCTCCTCTTGGACCAATCCAACGGAGTTCGTCTCCTCCTGCACCAATCAAACGGAGTTCGTCTCCTCTTGGACCAATCTAAGAGAGTTCGTCCCCTCTTGGACCAATCTAAGGGAGTTCGTCTCCTCTTGGACCAAACAAAGGGAGTTCGTCTCCTCTTGGTCCAATTTAAGGGTGTTCGTCTCCTCTTAGAACAATATAAGGGAGGTCGTCTCCTCTTGAACCAATCTAGGTTAGTTCGTCTCATCTTTGCTTAATCAATGGGAGTTCGTGTCCTCTTGGACCGAGCTAAGGGAGTTCATCTCCTTTTGGGCCTATCTAAGTTTATTCGTCCAATCATTGCTTAATCAAAGGGAGTTTGTCTACTCTTGGACCAATCTAACGGAGTTCTTCTCCTCTTGGACGAATCAAAGGGATTCGTCTCCTCATTGACCAATCTAAGGGAGTTCGTCTCCTCTTGGACCAAACAAAGGGAGTTCGTCTCCTCTTGGACCAATCTAAGGGTGTTCGTCTCCTCTTAGACCAATATAAGGGAGGTCGTCTCCTCTTGGAGCAATCTTAGTTAGTTCATCTCATCATTGCTTAATCAATGGGAATTCGTGTCCTCTTGGACGAAACAAAGGGAGTTCGTCTCCTCTTGGACTAATCAAAGTGAGTTCGTCTCAACTTTGCACAATCTAAGGGAGTTCGTCTCCTCTTGGACCATTCAAACGGAGTTCGTCTCCTCTTGCACCAATCAAACGGAGTTCGTCTCCTCTTGGACCAATCTAAGGGAGTTCGTCTTCTCTTGGACCAATCTAAGGGAGTTCGTCTCCTCTTGGACCAATCGAAGGGAGTTCGTCTCCTCTTGGACAGATCTAAGGGAGTTCCTCTCCTCTTGGGCCTATCTAAGTTTGTTCGTCCAATCTTTGCTTAATCAAAGGGAGTTCGTCTCCTCTTGCACCAATCTAACATAGTTCGTCTCCTCTTGGACGAATCAAAGGGATTCGTCTCCTCATTGACCAATCTAAGGGAGTTCGTCTCCTCTTGGACCAAACAAAGGGAGTTCGTCTCCTCTTGGACCAATCAAAGGGTGTTCGTCTCCTCTTAGACCAATATAAGGGAGGTCATCTCCTCTTGGACCAATCTAAGGGAGTTCGTCTCCTCTTGGACCAATCGAAGGGAGTTCGTCTCCTCTTGGAGCGATCTAAGGGTGTTCGTCTCCTCTTAAACCAATATAACGGAGGTCGTCTCCACTTGGACCGATCTAAGTTAGTTCGTCTCATCTTTGCTTAATCAATGGGAGTTCGTGTCCACTTGGACCAAACAAAGGGAGTTCGCCTCCTCTTGGACCAATCAAAGTGAGTTCGTCTCATCTTTGCTCAATCTATGGGAGTTCGTCTTCTCTTGGACCAATCAAACGGAGTTCGTCTCCTCTTGCACCAATGAAACGGAGTTCGTCTCCTCTTGGACCAATCTAAGGGAGTTCGTCTCCTCTTGGACCAATCTAAGGGAGTTCGTCTCCTCTCGGACCAAACAAAGGGAGTTCGTCTCCTCTTGGTCCAATCTAAGGGTGTTCGTCTCATCTTAGACCAATATAGGGGAGGTCGTCTCCTCTTGGAACAATCTAAGTTAGTTCGTCTCATCTTTGCTTAATCAATGGGAGTTCGTGTCCTCTTGGACCGAGCTAAGGGAGTTCAACTCCTTTTGGGCCTATCTAAGTTTATTCGTCCAATCATTGCTTAATCAAAGGGAGTTCGTCTCCTCTTGGACCATTCTAACGGAGTTCGTCTCCTCTTGGACGAATCAAAGGGTTTCGTCTCCTCATTGACCAATCTAAGGGAGTTCGTCTCCTCTTGGACCAAACAAAGGGAGTTCGTCTCCTCTTGGACCAATCTAAGGGTGTTCGTCTCCTCTTAGACCAATATAAGAGAGGTCGTCTCCTCTTGGACCAATCTAAGTTAGTTCATCTCATCTTTGCTTAATCAATGGGAGTTCGTGTCCTCTTGGACCAAACAAAGGGAGTTCGTCTCCTCTTGGACTAATCAAATTGAGTTCATCTCAACTTTACACAATCTAAGGGAGTTCGTCTCCTCTTGGACCATTCAAACGGAGTTCGTCTCCTCTTGCACCAATCAAACGGAGTTCGTCTCCTCTTGGACCAATCTAAGGGAGTTCGTCTCCTCTTGGACCAATCTAAGGGTGTTCGTCTCCTCTTGCACCAATCGAAGGGAGTTCGTGTCCTCTTGGACCGATCTAAGGGAGTTCGTCTCCTCTTGGACCAATCTAACGGAGTTCGTCTCCTCTTGGACGAATCAAAGGGATTCGTCTCCTCATTGACCAATCTAAGGGAGTTCGTCTCCTCTTGTACAAAACATAGGGAGTTCGTCTCCTCTTGGACCAATCTAAGGGTGTTCGTCTCCTCTTGGACCAATATAAGGGAGGTCGTCTCCTCTTGGACCAATCTAAGTTAGTTCTTCTCATCTTTGCTTAGTCAATGGGAGTTCGTGTCCTCTTGGAACAAACAAAGGGAGTTCGTTTCCTCTTGGACCAATCAAAGTGAGTTCGTCTCATCTTTGCTCAATCTAAGGGAGTTCGTCTCCTCTTGGACCAACCAAACGAAGTTCGTCTCGTCTTGCACCAATCAAAGGGAGTTCATCTCCTCTTGGACCAACTAGGGGAGTTCGTCTCCTCTTGGACCAATCTAAGGGAGTTCGTCTCCTCTTGGACCAATCGAAGGGAGTTCGTCTCCTCTTGGACCGATCTAAGGGAGTTTGTCTCCTCTTGGGCCTATCTAAGTTTGTTCGTCCAATCTTTGCTTAATCAAAGGGAGTTCGTCTCCTCTTGGACCAATCTATCGGAGTTCGTCTCCTCTTGGACCAATCTAACGGAGTTCGTCTCCTCTTGGACGAATCAAAGGGATTCGTCTCCTCATTGACCAATCTAAGGGACTTCGTCTCCTCTTGGACCAAACAAAGGGAGTTCGTCTCCTCTTGGAACAATGTAAGGGTGTTCGTCTCCTCGTAGACCAATATAAGGGAGGTCGTCTCTTCTTGGACCAATCTAAGTTTATTCGTCCAATCATTGCTTAATCAAAGGGAGTCCGTCTCCTCTTGGACCAATCTAACGGAGTTCATCTCGTCTTGGACGAATCAAAGGGATTGGTCTCCTCATTGACCAATCTAAGGGAGTTCGTCTCCTCTTGGACCAAACAAAGGGAGTTCGTCCCCTCTTAGACCAACCTAAGGGTGTTTGTCTCCTCTTAGACCAATATAAGAGAGGTCGTCTCCTCTTGGACCAATCTAAGTTTGTTCGTCTCCTCTTGCACCAATCAAAGGGAGTTCGTCTCCTCTTGGACCAATCTAAGGGAGTTCGTCTCCTGTTGGACCAATCTAAGGGAGTTCGTCTCCTCTTGGACCAATCGAAGGGAGTTCGTCTCCTCTTGGACCGATCTAAGGGAGTTCGTCTCCTCTTGGGCCTATCTAAGTTTGTTCGTCCAATCTTTGCTTAATCAAAGGGAGTTCGTCTCCTCTTGGACCAAACTAACGGAGTTCGTCTCTTCTTGGACGAATCAAAGGGATTCGTCTCCTCATTGACCAATCTAAGGGAGTTCATCTCCTCTTGGACCAAACAAAGGGAGTTCGTCTCCTGTTGGACCAATCTAAGGGTGTTCGTCTCCTCTTAGACCAATATAAGGGAGGTCGTCTCCTCTTGGACCGATCTAAGTTAGTTCGTCTCATCTTTGCTTAATCAGTGGGAGTTCGTGTCCCCTTGGACCAAACAAAGGGAGTTCGCCACCTCTTGGACCAATCAAAGTGAGTTCGTCTCATCTTTGCTCAATCTAAGGGAGTTCGTCTCCTTTTGGACCAAGCAAACGGAGTTTGTCTCCTCTTGCACCAATCAAACGGAGTTCGTCTCCTCTTGGACCAATCTAAGGGAGTTCGTCTCCCCTTAGACCAATCTAAGGGAGTTCGTCTCCTCTTGGACCAATCGAAGGGAGTTCGTCTCCTCTTGGACCGATCTAAGGGAGTTCGTCTCCTCTTGGGCCTATCTAAGTTTGTTCGTCCAATCTTTGCTTAATCAAAGGGAGTTCGTCTCCTCTTGCACCAATCTAACGGAGTTCTTCTCCTCTTGGACGAATCAAAGGGATTCGTCTCCTCATTGACCAATCTAAGGGAGTTCGTCTCCTCTTGGTCCAAACAAAGGGAGTTCATCTCCTCTTGGACCAATCTAAGGGTGTTCGTCTCCTCTTAGACCATTATAACGGAGGTCGTCTCCTCTTGGACCGATCTAAGTTAGTTCGTCTCATCTTTCCTTAATCAATGGGAGTTCGTGTCTTCTTGGACCGAGCTAAGGGAGTTCATCTCCTTTTGGGCCTATCTAAGTTTATTCGTCCAATCTTTGCTTAATCAAAGGGAGTTCGTCTCCTCTTGGACCAATCTAATGGAGTTCATCTCCTCTTGGACGAATCAAAGGGATTCGTCTCCTCATTGACCAATCTAAGGGAGTTCGTCTCCTCTTGGACCAAACAAAGGGAGTTCGTCTCCTCTTGGACCAATCTAAGGGTGTTCGTCTCCTCTTAGGCCAATATAAGGGAGGTCGTCTCCTCTTGGACCAATCTATGTTAGTTCGTCTCATCTTTGCTTAATCAATGGGAGTTCGTGTCCTCTTGGACCAAACAAAGGGAGTTCGCCACCTCTTGGACTAATCAAAGTGAGTTCGTCTCATCTTTGCTCAATCTAGTGGAGTTCGTCTCCTCTTGGACCAATCCAACGGAGTTCGTCTCCTCTTGCACCAATCAAACGGAGTTCGTCTCCTCTTGGACCAATCGAAGAGAGTTCGTCCCCTCTTGGACCAATCTAAGGGAGTTCGTCTCCTCTTGGACCAAACAAAGGGAGTTCGTCTCCTCTTGGTCCAATCTAAGGGTGTTCGTCTCCTCTTAGAACAATCTAAGGGAGGTCGTCTCCTCTTGAACCAATCAAGGTTAGTTCGTCTCTTCTTTGCTTAATCAATGGGAGTTCGTGTCCTCTTGGACCGAGCTAAGGGAGTTCATCTCCTTTTGGGCCTATCTAAGTTTATTCATCCAATCATTGCTTAATCAAAGGGAGTTTGTCTCCTCTTGGACCAATCTAAGGGAGTTCGTCTCATCTTGGACGAATCAAAGGGATTTGTCTCCTCATTGACCAATCTAAGGGAGTTCGTCTCCTCTTGGACTAAAAAAAAAGGGAGTTCGTCTCCTCTTGGACCAATCTAAGGGTGTTCGTCTCCTCTTAGACCAATATAACGGAGGTCGTCTCCTCTTGGACTAATCTATGTTAGTTCGTCTCATCTTTGCTTAATCAATGGGAGTTCGTGTCCTCTTGGACCAAACCAAGGGAGTTCGCCACCTCTTGGACCAATCAAAGTGAGTTCGTCTCATCTTTGCTCAATCTAGTGGAGTTCAACTCCTCTTGGACCAATCCAACGGAGTTCGTCTCCTCTTGGACCAATCAAACGGATTTCGTCTCCTCTTGGACCAATCTAAGAGAGTTCGTCCCCTCTTGGACCAATCTAAGGGAGTTCGTCTCCTCTTGGACCAAACAAAGGGAGTTCGTCTCCTCTTGGTCCAATCTAAGGGTGTTCGTCTCCTCTTAGAACAATATAAGGGAGGTCGTCTCCTCTTGAACCAATCTAGGTTAATTCGTCTCATCTTTGCTTATTCAATGGGAGTTCGTGTCCTCTTGGACCGAGCTAAGGGAGTTCATCTCCTTTTGGGCCTATCTAAGTTTATTCGTCCAATCATTGCTTATTCAAAGGGAGTTCGTCTCCTCTTGGACCAATCTAACGGAGTTCGTCTCATCTTGGACGAATCAAAGGGATTCGTCTCCTCATTGACCAATCTAAGGGAGTTCGTCTCCTCTTGGACCAAACAAAGGGAGTTCGTCTCCTCTTGGACCAATCTAAGGGTGTTCGTCTCCTCTTGGACCAATCTATGTTAGTTCGTCTCATCTTTGCTTAATCAATGGGAGTTCGTGTCCTCTTGGACCAAACAAAGGGAGTTCGCCACCTTTTGGACCAATCAAAGTGAGTTCGTCTCATCTTTGCTCAATCTAGTGGAGTTCGTCTCCTCTTGGACCAATCCAACGGAGTTCGTCTCCTCTTGCACCAATCAAACGGAGTTCGTCTCCTCTTGGACCAATCTAAGAGAGTTCGTCCCCTCTTGGACCAATCTAAGGGAGTTCGTCTCCTCTTGGACCAAACAAAGGGAGTTCGTCTCCTCTTGGTCCAATCTAAGGGTGTTCGTCTCCTCTTAGAACAATATAAGGGAGGTCGTCTCCTCTTGAACCAATCTAGGTTAGTTCGTCTCATCTTTGCTTAATCAATGGGAGTTCGTGTCCTCTTGGACCGAGCTAAGGGAGTTCATCTCCTTTTGGGCCTATCTAAGTTTATTCGTCCAATCATTGCTTAATCAAAGGGAGTTTGTCTTCTCTTGGACCAATCTAACGGAGTTCTTCTCCTGTTGGACGAATCAAAGGGATTCGTCTCCTCATTGACCAATCTAAGGGAGTTCGTCTCCTCTTGGACCAAACAAAGGGAGTTCGTCTCCTCTTGGACCAATCTAAGGGTGTTCGTCTCCTCTTAGACCAATATCAGGGAGGTCGTCTCCTCTTGGAGCAATCTAAGTTAGTTCATCTCATCATTGCTTAATCAATGGGAATTCGTGTCCTCTTGGACGAAACAAAGGGAGTTCGTCTCCTCTTGGACTAATCAAAGTGAGTTCGTCTCAACTTTGCACAATCTAAGGGAGTTCGTCTCCTCTTGGACCAATCAAACGGAGTTCGTCTCCTCTTGCACCAATCAAACGGAGTTCGTCTCCTCTTGGACCAATCTAAGGGAGTTCGTCTTCTCTTGGACCAATCTAAGGGAGTTCGTCTCCTCTTGGACCAATCGAAGGGAGTTCGTCTCCTCTTGGACCGATCTAAGGGAGTTCCTCTCCTCTTGGGCCTATCTAAGTTTGTTCGTCCAATCTTTGCTTAATCAAAGGGAGTTCGTCTCCTCTTGCACCAATCTAACATAGTTCGTCTCCTCTTGGACAAATCAAAGGGATTCGTCTCCTCATTGACCAATCTAAGGGAGTTCGTCTCCTCTTGGACCAAACAAAGGGAGTTCGTCTCCTCTTGGACCAATCAAAGGGTGTTCGTCTCCTCTTAGATCAATATAAGGGAGGTCGTCTCCTCTTGGACCAATCTAAGGGAGTTCGTCTCCTCTTGGACCAATCGAAAGAAGTTCGTCTCCTCTTGGACCGATCTAAGGGTGTTCGTCTCCTCTTAAACCAATATAACGGAGGTCGTCTCCACTTGGACCGATCTAAGTTAGTTCGTCTCATCTTTGCTTAATCAATGGGAGTTCGTGTCCACTTGGACCAAACAAAGGGAGTTCGCCTCCTCTTGGACCAATCAAAGTGAGTTCGTCTCATCTTTGCTCAATCTATGGGAGTTCGTCTCCTCTTGGACCAATCAAACGGAGTTCGTCTCCTCTTGCACCAATCAAACGGAGTTCGTCTCCTCTTGGACCAATCTAAGGGAGTTCGTCTCCTCTGGGACCAATCTAAGGTAGTTCGTCTCCTCTCGGACCAAACAAAGGGAGTTCGTCTCCTCTTGGTCCAATCTAAGGGTGTTCGTCTCATCTTAGACCAATATAGGGGAGGTCGTCTCCTCTTGGAACAATCTAAGTTAGTTCGTCTCATCTTTGCTTAATCAATGGGAGTTCGTGTCCTCTTGGACCGAGCTAAGGGAGTTCAACTCCTTTTGGGCCTATCTAAGTTTATTTGTCCAATCATTGCTTAATCAAAGGGAGTTTGTCTCCTCTTGGACCAATCTAACGGAGTTCTTCTCCTCTTGGACGAATCAAAGGGATTCGTCTCCTCATTGACCAATCTAAGGGAGTTCGTCTCCTCTTGGACCAAACAAAGGGAGTTCGTCTCCTCTTGGACCAATCTAAGGGTGTTCGTCTCCTCTTAGACCAATATAAGGGAGGTCGTCTCCTCTTGGAGCAATCTAAGTTAGTTCATCACATCATTGCTTAATCAATGGGAATTCGTGTCCTCTTGGACGAAACAAAGGGAGTTCGTCTCCTCTTGGACTAATCAAAGTGAGTTCGTCTCAACTTTGCACAATCTAAGGGAGTTCGTCTCCTCTTGGACCAATCAAACGGAGTTCGTCTCCTCTTGCACCAATCAAACGGAGTTCGTCTCCTCTTGGACCAATCTAAGGGAGTTCGTCTTCTCTTGGACCAATCTAAGGGAGTTCGTCTCCTCTTGGACCAATCGAAGGGAGTTCGTCTCCTCTTGGATCGATCTAAGGGGGTTCCTCTCCTCTTGGGCCAATCTAAAGGTGTTCGTCTCCTCTTAGACCAATATAACAGAGGTCGTCTCCTCTTGGACCAATCTAAGTTAGTTCGTCTCATCTTTACTTAATCAATGGGAGTTCGTGTCCTCTTGGACCAAACAAAGGGAGTTCGCCTCCTCTTGGACCAATCAAAGTGAGTTTGTCTCATCTTTGCTCAATCTAATGGAGTTCGTCTCCTCTTGGACCAATCCAACGGAGTTCGTCTCCTCTTGCACCGATCAAACGGTGTTCGTCTCCTCTTGGACCAATCTAAGGGAGTTCAACTCCTCTTGGACCAATCTAAGGGAGTTCGTCTCCTCTTGGACCAAACAAAGGGAGTTCGTCTCCTCTTGGTCCAATCTAAGGGTGTTCGTCTCCTCTTAGACCCATATAAGGGAGGTTGTCTCCTCTTGAACCAATCTAAGTTAGTTCGTCTCATCTTTGCTTGATCAATGGGAGTTCGTGTCCTCTTGGACCGAGCTAAGGGAGTTCATCTCCTTTTGGGCCTATCTAAGTTTGTTCGTCCAATCATTGCTTAATCAAAGGGAGTTCGTCTCTTCTTGGACCAATCTAACGGAGTTCATCTCCTCTTGGACGAATCAAAGGGATTCGTCTCCTCATTGACCAATCTAAGGGAGTTCGTCTCGTCTTGGACCAATCTAAGGGTGTTCGTCTCCTCTTAGACCAATATAAGAGAGGTCGTCTCCTCTTGGACCAATCTAAGTTTGTTCTTCTCATCTTTGCTCAATCTAAGTGAGTTCGTCTCCTCTTGGACCAACCAAACGGAGTTCGTCTCCTCTTGCACCAATCAAACGGAGTTCGTCTCCTCTTGGACCAATCTAAGGGAGTTCGTCTCCTCTTGGACCAATCTAAGGGAGTTCGTCTCCTCTTGGACCAACCTAAGGGTGTTCGTCTCCTCTTAGACCAATATAAGAGAGGTCGTCTCCTCTTGGACCAATCTAAGTTTGTTCGTCTCATCTTTGCTCAATCTAAGTGAGTTCGTCTCCTCTTGGACCAGCCAAACGGAATTCGTCTCCTCTTGCACCAATCAAACAGAGTTCGTCTCCTCTTGGACCAATCTAAGGAAGTTCGTCTCCTCTTGGACCAATCTAAGGGAGTTCGTCTTCTCTTAGGCCAATCGAAGGGAGTTCGTCTCCTCTTGGACCGATCTAAGGGAGTTCGTCTCCTCTTGGACGAATCAAAGGGATTCGTCTCATCATTCACCAATCTAAGGGAGTTTGTCTCCTCTTGGACCAAACAAAGGGAGTTCGTCTCCTCTTGGACCAATCTAAGGGTGTTCGTCTCCTCTTAGACCAATATAAGGGAGGTCGTCTCCTCTTGGACCGATCTAAGTTAGTTCGTCTCATCTTTGCTTAATCAATGGGAGTTCGTGTCCCCTTGGACCAAACAAAGGGAGTTCGCCTCCTCTTGGACCAATCAAAGTGAGTTCGTCTCATCTTTGCTCAATCTAAGGGAGTTCGTCTCCTCTTGGACCAATCAAACGGAGTTCGTCTCCTCTTGCACCAATCAAACGGAGTTCGTCTCCTCTTGGACCTATCTAAGGGAGTTCGTCTCCTCCTGGACCAATCGAAAGGAGTTCGTCTCCTCTTGGACCGATCTAAGGGAGTTCGTCTCCTCTTGGGCCTATCTAAGTTTGTTCGTCCAATCTTTGCTTAATCAAAGGGAGTTCGTCTCCTCTTGGACCAATCTAACGGAGTTCGTCTCCTCTTGGACCAATGTAACGGAGTTCGGCTCCTCTTGGACGAATCAAAGGGATTCGTCTCCTCATTGACCAATCTAAGGGAGTTCCTCTCCTCTTGGACCAAACAAAGGGAGTTCGTCTCCTCTTGGACCAATCTAAGGGTGTTCGTCTCCTCTTAGACAAAAATATAAGGGAGGTCGTCTCCTCTTGAACCAATCTAAGTTAGGTCGTCTCATCTTTGCTTAATCAATGCGAGTTCATGTCCCCTTGGACCAAACAAAGGTTTTCGTCTCCTCTTGGACCAATCTAAGTGAGTTCGTCTCATCTTTGCTCAATCTAGGGGATTTCGTCTCCTCTTGGACAAATCTAGGGGAGTTCATCTCCTCTTGGACCGATCAAAGGGAGTTCGTCTCCTCTTGGACCAATCTAACGGAGTTCGTCTCCTCTTGGACGAATCAAAGGGATTCGTCTCCTCATTGACCAATCTAAGGGAGTTCGTCTCCTCTTGGACCAAACAAAGGGAGTTCGTCTCCTCTTGGACCAATCTAAGGGAGTTCGTCTCCTCTTGGACCAATCGAAGGGAGTTCGTCTCCTCTTGGACCGATCTAAGGGAGTTCGTCTCCTATTAGACCAATCTAACGGAGTTCGTCTCCTCTTGGACGAATCAAATGGATTCGTCTCCTCATTGACCAATCTAAGGGAGTTCGTCTCCTCTTGGACCAAACATAGGGAGTTCGTCTCCTCTTGGACCAATCAAAGGGTGTTCGTCTCCTCTTGGACCAATATATGGGAGGTCGTCTCTTCTTGGACCAATCTAAGTTAGTTCGTCTCATCTTTGCTTAATCAATGGGAGTTCGTGTCCTCTTGGACCAAACAAAGGGAGTTGGTCTCCTCTTGGACCAATCAAAGTGAGTTCGTCTCATCTTTGCTCAATCTAAGGGAGTTCGTCTCCTCTTGGACCAACCAAACGGAGTTCGTCTCCTCTTGCACCAATCAAACGGAGTTCGTCTCCTCTTGGACCAAACAAAGGGAGTTCGTCTCCTCTTGGTCCAACCTAAGGGTGTTCGTCTCCTCTTAGAACAATATAAGGGAGGTCGTCTCCTCTTGAACCAATCTAGGTTAGTTCGTCTCATCATTGCTTAATCAATGGGAGTTCGTGTCCTCTTGGACCGAGCTAAGGGAGTTCATCTCCTTTTGGGCCTATCTAAGTTTATTCGTCCAATCAATGCTTAATCAAAGGGAGTTTGTCTCCTCTTGGACCAATCTAACGGAGTTCTTCTCCTCTTGGACGAATCAAAGGGATTCGTCTCCTCATTGACCAATCTAAGGGAGTTCGTCTCCTCTTGGACCAAACAAAGGGAGTTCGTCTCCTCTTGGACCAATCTAAGGGTGTTCGTCTCCTCTTAGACCAATATAAGGGAGGTCGTCTCCTCTTGGAGCAATCTAAGTTAGTTCATCTCATCATTGCTTAATCAATGGGAATTCGTGTCCTCTTGGACGAAACAAAGGGAGTTCGTCTCCTCTTGGACTAATCAAAGTGAGTTCGTCTCAACTTTGCACAATCTAAGGGAGTTCGTCTCCTCTTGGACCAATCAAACGGAGTTCGTCTCCTCTTGCGCCAATCAAACGGAGTTCGCCTCCTCTTGGACCAATCTAAGGGAGTTCGTCTTCTCTTGGACCAATCTAAGGGAGTTCGTCTCCTCTTGGACCAATCGAAGGGAGTTCGTCTCCTCTTGGACCGATCTAAGGGAGTTCCTCTCCTCTTGGGCCTATCTAAGTTTGTTCGTCCAATCTTTGCTTAATCAAAGGGAGTTCGTCTCCTCTTGCACCAATCTAACGTAATTCGTCTCCTCTTGGACGAATCAAAGGGATTCGTCTCCTCATTGACCAATCTAAGGGAGTTCGTCTCCTCTTGGACCAAACAAAGGGAGTTCGTCTCCTCTTGGACCAATCAAAGGGTGTTCGTCTCCTCTTAGACCAATATAAGGGAGGTCGTCTCCTCTTGGACCAATCTAAGGGAGTTCGTCTCCTCTTGGACCAATCGAAGGGAGTTCGTGTCCTCTTGGACCGATCTAAGGGTGTTCGTCTCCTCTTAAACCAATATAACGGAGGTCGTCTCCTCTTGGACCGATCTAAGTTAGTTCGTCTCATCTTTGCTTAATCAATGGGAGGTCGTGTCCACTTGGACCAAACAAAGGGAGTTCGCCTCCTCTTGGACCAATCAAAGTGAGTTCGTCTCATCTTTGCTCAATCTATGGGAGTTCGTCTCCTCTTGGACCAATCAAACGGAGTTCGTCTCCTCTTGCACCAATCAAACGGAGTTCGTCTCCTCTTGGACCAATCTAAGGGAGTTCGTCTCCTCTTGGACCAATCTAAGGGAGTTCGTCTCCTCTCGGACCAAACAAAGGGAGTTCGTCACCTCTTGGTCCAATCTAAGGGTGTTCGTCTCATCTTAGACCAATATAGGGGAGGTCGTCTCCTCTTGGACCAATCTAAGTTAGTTCGTCTCATCTTTGCTTAATCAATGGGAGTTCGTCTCCTCTTGGACCGAGCTAAGGGAGTTCAACTCCTTTTGGGCCTATC